>JAZHYW010023057.1:0-18490 GCA_037355805.1 Ixodes ricinus | reverse complement strand
TTTTATGCAGTGCACCGTGCCTTTTAACCCTTTCATGGTCGCATTTTTTTTTCAAAGACCCGCCCCCGTGGTCGGGTTTTTTTACTCGATGCGTTAGCAAAGATTATACACTAGTTTATTGTCGCATAAAAAAATCTAAGACTTAAAATAAATAGTACACACACTTCTAAACATCTGCAGCACACTCGCTGCAGGCTGAACAAAACAGAAAGGGCCAAAACTTCGACGCGCCCGCTTCCGAGACAGTCTAGAAGACAGAGCGGCTGTGTGTTAGACTCCGGACTCCGAACCGAGCTGGTTTCCAGTTGTGCGTCGGATGTCGAGCTGTTATCCGACTCCGAGTTCGAGAATGGTTCAAAGTCTGAACCCGAAGAGCCATCGCTCCAGTCTCCGCTACGCTACCTCCGGAGCAGCCGGCACGCGCGGCTATCTCGAAGCATCACTTACACAGAGCGTCCAGTTTCGCAATTTCAAAAAGCCGCGCCAAAAGAAACATGACCGCAATTACACGGTTGTAGTTCCCTACAAACCTACCAGATGGCAGCACCTCCCCGCGAACGCTCCCGTTCAAGAAGAGGCGCGAATTTTTGAACGAGCAGTCGCGGACGTACGAGCAGTCGCGGACGTACGGGTACGTCAGAAACCATGCGGGACGCTCCCGCGCTGCCGTACAGGTAGGTCAGTGACCATGAAAGGGTTAAGAAGCATCGCTCAAAGGGCTAATCCGCCACAATCAAAATTTCGGAAAATAAGAATATCGCAGATCATCTCGAAGTGAGTATCGAATAGCGTATTATTTGAAATTATTAGAAAATTTGAATATTTGCACTATCCTAGGAAAGAGCATTTTGCTCCTTTCTCACTTTATATGGAAGAACAAGGTGTTTTTTATGCTCTGCTTCGGGGTGTACACGGCGTTCAATGGAATTTCGGCGTGGTTGTGTATGTAAAAAACAAAAAAACACCTGTCTGTGGTTTCATTTATTAAAGCGAAAGCATTAACTGTCCCATGGAGCGAACCGACGTTATCATCTTTTGAAGCCACTTCCAAACGGCACCTAAATTCCCCTGTTCCAATGGAGCGAAGCCTGCATCATAGTTTCAAGGAACGCCACCTCATGGCGTGACATTTGGACAGTTCCAGCCATACAGCCCACTGGAACTGCCAAAATGTTGAGAACGGCTGGTTTTATGTCTACTGTTGGGATCAGACACATGCCCGTTCCCTCTTTTAACCCGCCAAATCTGTTGAAATGCCCGGATGTATCTAGACGGTGCTCCAGTTGGAACAAAATAGTGTCGCCCAGAGAGGTCTTGGTGGAATGATCTATGGCGCAGTGATGCAAAACAACGAAGCCTTGCACACATGCACCAGTGCGAAACGGTAAAGTTTGACGCGAGAAAATGAAGAATTGCAAAGGCATTGCTTGTAATTTGGGAAAATTTGAAGATACCTGAAACGGTGAAAGTGTGCTGCAGATGGAATAGTATTTGTTAGTAATTAGAGGCCCTGCGTGTTAAAGACTGCCGCCTTTCCCCACAGACGTCCCCCAGCTGGCGGATCTGGTGGACAAGATAAGTGGGGTGGTGCGCAGCCCGTCGTCTGTGTCTTGCCGCACTGGGCTGCAGGCCACTCGCCTGTGCGTGGGGAGCCTGCTGCGGTCGTGCCACGCCCACCTGGTGCCTGCCTTGCTGGAGGCCTGTATGAAGCTCAAGGACAACACCTACTGGCTGGTCAAGGTGCGCTGGCCCATTTTTCTACAAAGCCTCGGGACGTAAACTCCTACTTTAAAATGTGGAAGTAGCACAACTGTCGTGGCGTCGTGACGGAGTGTGACATTGTGACCTGATGTCGTTGTCACAATCACATCTCATGTGATCATCATTCTGACGTTACTTAACATAGCCACGACATCACGCCACGTGACAACGTTGCATGACGTCGAGTTAATTAGAGATGCATTCTTCACTCCCTGACATGACCGTTTCTTGTCCCCTAAACAAATTTAAATGATTGCTTCTTAAATACTACATTCTATGCATTATACAAAGTAGGAGATAAAGGTTGTTGCCAATTTTTTAAATTTTATTCCTTTCCCGATGTCCATGGGCAAGTGAGCCTTATTCGACTCGAGATTGAACTGCAGTGATGGAAGTGCTGTGCCATTTGCACCAAATTGCGCCATGTACGAAAATCTGCTACATCTTGCGCCACAATGCCATTTTTGCTAAGAATTGCGCCACACCTGCTCCGAGATTGGCTTAAGGCGAAAAAATTGATGTTTTATTATTAGTTTACCTTAATATTCATAGAAGTAGAAGGAGAAAAATTGTACGAATATGAATTTCACAAGGTGTCTTCTCACCGTATGCAGCACAGTCAAAGGCTCGAACACCTACATCCACAAACGCTTATACTAAAAGTGCAAGTCACGGGACATTTGCTGCATGCCCTTGATTGGTTTAGCTGATACAAGAATTCCCAGGCGAAAATTTTCAACTGGGACCAGTTGGTCCCAGTTGCAACTGGTTTATGGAACAATTCCCAGTTGCAACTGGTCCCAGCTGGAATTGGTCCCAGTTACAACTGGTCCCAGTTGGAGTTGGTCCCAGTTACCGCTGGTGCCAACTCCAGCGACAATGAAACACGGCACAAAATGGAAGGTTGACAAGTCTTTATTGTCAAAAACTTGGAGAATAAAACTAAATAATAGGTTCGGTGACGTACACGCTCCGGGTTTAGCCACTTGCTTGCGACGACTGAGTCGCTTTTTCAGAGGTAGTATTCGTGAGATGAAGGAAGATCGGCTGCTGGCGTCTTTAGTGAAGACGTCCTCAGCTTCTCTCCCCATCGCGTGAAGAAAGGTGCTCACCCTTGTTCCCGCCTTGCGCAGCTGAAGTCCTGACAGGATGCGGTAGCGCTCCCACCTTGCAATCCAACATTTCCAATTGCCTCTGTCACAACAGTCGAACATTTTCGAGGTAGACCTCCCGCCATTTTCGCCATTGTGCTCTCCGCGGCGGTTTTCTCTTCCGTCCGGTCTTTTCTGGGTGCCCTCCGATCGCTGTACCGCATCATTCATCCTCGAAGTTCACCGCTGCCGCCATGGTGTGTGTACAGTTGGGTCCAAAGAAGCGCAGCTGTAGTTTTGACATTTTCATAACGACACCAACTTCGGTGATGGCAACCCTTCTCTACCGCGTCGCGTCTTCTACGGCACGCCGTCGGCGTCGCCGATAGGCAGCGCCATCTGTCGACAGCGCGTACCACTAATCCGCACCCGCGTGCCACGGTGGCCGGCTTGCTCCGATTGTCCAAAAGGTATATTTATTTATTAAAAGAAAAAATACTGTACCGTAATATCCCGGAGTCATCGCCCACCCCCTGCCGCCTGAAATTCATAGAAAAAGTGGGGTGGGCCATGTCTCGGTGGGTGAGCACAAAAGTTAATAAAAGCGGAGAAAGCCGCCCAGTTTTCTCTCCGTATCTAGCGCTGCTACGCAACAGATACATTGAACTCAAAACTCGATTTAGTTTTATTGTTTTATAGAAAGAATGTTTTACTACCGCGAAGTCCGTTGCTTGCATACGTGCTAGGAACGCCACCGATCTGCATAGAGCACGAACGTTTTTTCCGTGGAAAACACGTCACCACTATGTTCTCCTAGTTAGTAAAAAAAAAAAGAGAAGAAAAGAAAAAATTCCGCAAGAAAATAGAAAAACCAACCGGGCGCAACGAGCGAGCGAGCGAGCGGACCAAAAAAGCGACGAAGAGCGATGCTGGGAAAGCGGAAAGCCGGCGATTGCGTGGCAAATACTTTAATAATAATAATGGTTTATTTTCCAGTGCCCACAAACAACCTAGAGGTCTACTGTGTGGTGCACAAACATGGGTGAATTATTATACGTACAAGACAAAATACAAATTATAAAAAAAGAGCTAACAACAAACACAAGCAAAAAAAGGGAAAAAAAAGGGCCAAGTCGGGCGCCTTGTCAATCACAAGCTCATGCGCAACTTTCTTGTTTTCTGCGTACATGCATGCGCCGTGCACGGCGTGCTATCAATAGGGGTTTGGGACGCTCTACTAACGTCTGTGTAGGGCGTTCCAGAAAAGCTTTATTTACCTGTTGGCTTTGTCTAAAACATTGCACCACCGCGGTCGCGACGTGCGGGGAGAAGGAGCGGGTTCGTGGCGACCTTACTCAAGGCGGAGACAGACTTCGACCTTACACTCCGCGGTTACATCCCAAAATATGGGGCGTACGCTTATCTCGCGATTCCTGACTGGGTTAATGCTTGTGTTATCTTTTCCGATTCTTTTTTTTTTTTTTTTGTCGGATCGCTATTTTTGTAAGCAAAACAAACTTTTATTTTGTTACCTTCATCGCTTTTCTTTTCGCATGGATACATTACCACTTCGGAGTCGCTCACGCGAAAATGCGTAAGCAAAGAGAGGGCCTTTCTCTCCGTTTTACTTTGTCACGGACGTCCTCCAACTGTAAGGTCCGCGGCCGCGCTCATTTGGGTAGGATGAGTGTTTGCAGATCGCGGAGTCCGCGTTGGGGTATTTGAAGGGGTGGGTGATGACTCGGTGTTTTTTTAGAAATCGATATTGGCCCAAAAATTGGGGTGGGTGATGACTCGGGATATTACGGTAGGTATTTAAATAAATGTTTTAATACATTTTAATAATGCACTAAATGTTCATTAGGTAAACACATTTTATGTCACTAATTATATTTCCCAATTAAAAGAAATTTAGTTAATTAAAATTTTTTTATTATTTTTATAAAATATAAATGTACCTATTAATTAAAAATTTCCCTATTTGTATAAATCTAAAGATGTAAGTGTTTTTAGTTTTCTTCATTAGCTAAGGTCAATACACCCCCAACTTGTCAAAATTGTTGCCCCGTGTGAACTGGGAACGGGAAAACCATTTGAAGTCCGACTGGGAATCGCTCCAACCAGTTACTTCCCTAACTGGTCCCAGTTCACTCCATTACCAACTGGGAGTCAAACCAGTTGACTCCCAACTGAGAATGGTTCAAACCAGTTGACCCCTCAGCTGGTCCCAGTTGGACTCCTATTGGTCCCAGTTGATTCCCAGTTGGGACCAGTTAGTCCCAGTTGATTCCCAGTTGGGACCAGTTAGTCCCAGTTGAAACCAGTTGAGGTGCCAACTGGTCCCAGTTAGAAATTTTTGCCTAGGTAACACATACAAGGAGATGACGTTTGGCGATATCTACGACATTTATTTTTTACAATTATCGCTGAAAAAATTGACTGCATCTCCACGTGGTGAATGATGTTGATTGGGGCGAAGCTCTGGTGGTGCTTGTCTGCGTAGACGCTGAGCCGCAGCATGCCGAGCCTTTCGTTCGTTTTCATCCATGTCAGAAAGAGAATGTGTGGTATGGAACGTGGTTATATACGCATTTGAGCATTTGACCGCAGCGCCCTCTCGTCTATAAACGTTGAGCCAATGCATGCAAAGTTTAACGCGATTATATACGCATTTGACCGCAGCGCCCTCTCCTGTATAGATGTTGAGCGGCTACATGCAACGTTTCATCCATGTCATCCCCAGCTCTTGAGTTACTACCACATCTCAGAGCCCCCTACTCGTCCCGCAGTCGTGGCCGAGTGGTTAAGGTGATGGACTAGAAATCCATTGGGGTCTCCCTCCACAAACTCCTACGCTCCGCAAAAATTTTTATTTTTTTTTTCATTTTTTAATATTTTTTTTATTATTATTATTATTTTTGCCTTGCACGAGCACGTGAGCTCATGAGCAGGAGCACGAGCACCGGACGCCAGACGAACATGGCTAGCCCCTAAGGAGCTTCGCCCCTAAAAAAGAAACCTTGTCAAAAAACTTCGCCGAACTAAATGGTATAGGACTCTCTTTTGGAGGTGCAATGGTAGACAGCGGGGCTCGGGTTGCCAGCTGGACACCGCGAAGCTGCATGTTTGATGGGGAAAAGTGGGTTAATAGTTCTGTAATTAGCAGCCGCATACTGTTGCCATGAGGTGGCGTGAACGCAGGGGCATGCTCCCCAGTGATACATGTGCAGTCCGACTTTCTTTCGGACGGCACAAATAGGCACGAGTGGAGTGCCATAAAACGGCACTCTAGACACAGCCTTTTTTTTTTTTTTTTATTTGAATCCTATAGGTTACATTCACAGAATTGTAAATTTCTGCTTTTCTTGACAAAAGAGTGTAATGTTCCTGAGGACTGTAATTGCCTGCGTATCATAGAACGCTAATCAATTAAAATTTTGATATTTCCTTGAAAACCTTCTATTCAACGGAATCTCCCAGAAAGTTTGCTATATACATCTCTTTTAAAAATATTTAACATAAATAGTTCACTTGGAAACAGATGTCCATCTTGATGATTCTGCTTTCCAATGTCTGCCTAGAGCAGAGGTCGGCATTTTAGGTCGCTCTCACTCACCCTCACCCTCACAGCCACACTCACCTAAGCCCCTCACTCACCCTCACCCTCACAGCTAAACTCATCTTCAACCCCTCACTCACCCGCATCCTCAAAGTCACACTCACGTTCAGCCCTTCACTCACCCTCACTCAACCTCACGGCCCTCACGCACTCATGGCCCTCTCGCCCCTCACGCACTCACCGCCCTCACGGCCCTCTTGGCCCTCACGCACTCATGGCCCTCACGCCACTCACCGCCCTCACGCCCTCACTCACTCATGACCCTCACGCCCTCACGCACTCACCACCCTCACGGCCCTCACGCACTCATAGCCCTCACGCTACTCACCGCCCTCACGCACTCACCGCCCTCACACCCCTCCCACACTCATGGCCCTCACGCCACTCACCGCCCTCACACACTCAAAGCCCTCACACCCCTCACGCACTCACCGCCCTTACGGCCCTCACGCACTCATGGCCCTCACGTCACTCAGGCCCGCTTCAGATGGAGCAATTTCGCCCAGAAACTTGACGTCGCAACACCAGCAACACGGGCTGCCCGTGTTCACACGCAGCAACCAATTGCTGCAATTTGCCATCATCATCATGAAATTTTATTTTTTCTGCACTATTTAGACTCACAATTACGCGCTATAAACGTGTTTTTATGCATTTAAGTCTCATTGAGAATACTAATGCATCTTTCTGAAACAGTTTATTTTCAAAAACGATCAATTTCAAACCAGAACCAAGTCTTTTGTTGTTATCATCACCGGCACGAGGTATCACGTGAAAATATCGCGTCCCCGATTGGATGCAGCCGCTTCAAACGTCTTCGAATTGCTCTGAGTTGCTCGCTTGTTTGAAGCCGGACCCGATCTCGGCAATTTGTGTCGATCTAGGGAAAGCTAGGGAACAACCCGCCATCAACACCGAAATTGCTGAAAAAGTTGCTCCGTCTGAAGGGGGCCTCACGCACTCACCGCCCTCTCGCCCCTCACGCACTCATGGCCCTCACCAGAGGCGGATGCAGGAATTTCCTGAGGGGGGGGGGGCGGTCAGGTGTTGGTCAGCGTACCATATGTTTAGGAACCCCCTCCCCCTCTTCCTCGTTTCACACCCTAAATTTTACACACGCAGAAATCAAGAGGGGGTCAGGACATCCGAACCCACCCTCTAAATCCGCCCCTGGACCTCACACCCCTCACGCGCTTACCACCCTCACGGCCCTCACAGCCCTCACGCCCCTCATTCTACTCACACACTTGCCGCCCTCACACCCCTCAAGCCCTCATGGCCCTCACGCCACTCACCGTCCTCACGCCCCTCATGCACTCATGGCCCTCACACCCCTCACGCACTCACCGCCCTCACGGCCCTCACGGTCCTCACAGCCCTTACGGCCCTCACTCACCCTCACAATCATGAATTTTCCTGGTTCAGAAACTCACTCACCCTCACCTCACCTGCAAAGATGAGGGTGAGTGAGGGGGAGTGAGGGCCCTCATGAGTGAGGTTTGCCAAGGTATGGCCTAGAGCAGACGATGCATACACAAGCGATTATTTAAATTTAGGCCGTATACTGGTAACACAATTCAATCTTCACTGAAGTACCGAACAGTACTGCACTATGTGACGAAATAAACGCAAGAATTTACACCGTCTTGCGCACAAACGTGGCGAGCCTATGGGGTAGCAATGCCTCTATCCCCGCTTTGATGATGATGATAGCGTGACAGTAGCGCCACCCCTAGATTGATCTCGAGGCCAATAGAGAGACCTTCGACGTGGCTTGTGCACTTATGGAAAATCGTCTGGTTCTCTGAGATTTAGAGGCCACTTCCCTTCATTGATGAGTCCAAGGGGGAAAGACAGAAACTTCCAGCCTCGCTGAAAAAAGGCATGTCGATTGCTGGGTGTGGAATGGCTGATGGTGGAAACACTCCGGGTATACTGCCTAAGCTCAACGTGGGGAAGAAAGTGAAGTCTGAGGAACATCTTTCAGTCTTGTCCTTTTGCCTCGACTGTAATGTAAACTCGACAGAGCTCCTTTGTGCTCGCACGTCGCCTTTTCCTCGCCTCACCCGTGAGTTCCGCTTGCTACGTTTAGCCCCCTGCCAGCCTGCTGGCATTCTTAGCGTCCCGGGGTCTACGGTTTTTGGACTGCACCTTGGAGTGGTGTGTTGAGCATCCTATCGAGGGTTTGCGTTGAAGTCGCATCAGCGGCCATTGCGGTGGCCCTGCTGTTGAGCGTGTTCCTTCTGCAGTGCATATTTTGCACCACCGAATTTTAGTTTTCTCGGCGTGGGCAAAAGAATGAACACCAACATGGTGCGATGACATCACGTGCAAGCCTTGTATACCACCCACACATCGAAAGTGGTTACGTCACAGGTGCCACCTTCTCAAGTTGTTGGATGTCGCATTCGTGGCTAAAGGTTGTAGACGTCTTTTTTGGTCTGCGCCGAAAAAGAGGTGTGAATGCAAGTGCCACTGAGGTTGTGGCGTCCCCACTCTTGACTGCTGAAGCTTCGGTGGACTTGCGCTGGGGAGTGGCCCGCAGCAACACAAGCGTCTGGCGTATCCACTTCAGTTACTCGGATGTCGACAGCCACGAGCGTAGCTCGGAGTGTGGATGGGCGCTTCAAGCTTTGTTTTCTCACGAGGCCACTGCTCCTGCCCCAGGTGGAGCTTGCCGGAGATGATTGGAGAGCTGTCGTTCCGTGCCTTGCAACACCTGGAGGCTGTGTCGGGCTGCGTCTGGAGAAGCGTCTGCCCACGCATGGCCACCTACCAGGAGGTTCTAGTGCAGGGCATTCTCCTGGACCTCCTGGGAGACGAGGACATCCGCGTCAGGACGGCGGTCACTGCTTCCCTCTCCAAGTGAGCCGCTCTCTTTGTCACTTGCACCCAAGCGCTGGAGCTGCTCCCATATAGCCTTTGCTTTTCCAAGCGCACGTCTTTGAAGCGTTAGACTTTTTCAAACAAAATCGTAAATCGAGTGTGCAGAAATCTGCAATTTCGATGCCTTCGTTACAGTGCTCTGGCATCGAGCTTTGCCGCTTTGCACCGGTGTGCCAGAAGAAATGGCTGTGTGTCAGAGCAGCTCGATTGGCTCTGTAGTCTTTTGCTCACTATTGCTGGTTAGCTTTCTTTGGCTATAATCATAGTTTGACCCTCAATTTTAAAGGACAGCTGGAGAAGAATACCTCGAAGCTATATTTGAACAAAAGTTTGTGGCCCCTTCTCGCACACAGGGTTAGATCGAAAGCAAGAAATGCTTTCATTAATATATTACAGAACTAATCCTGGTGCTGCGGGCGACACAGCTGCAGCGAGAGCGGTATTCATGCGTGACGTGAAAGTGTGGCGTTAACAGTATTCCTCGACAGAGTTGTACTGAGGGGGAAATCAACTTGGCAGCTGCCTAACTCCACGTTGGCTGCCCGCTTCAGATCTCCGACATAAAACCTAAAATGGAAATTTTCGGGCAAAATGTGACGTTTCTCATTTCTATGTGCTATTGGGGTTCCGTGACTAATAGTGCACACTCAAGCAAAGTTTTATCACCATTTCTGAAATATTTTCGAAGAAATAAAACTTTTCTGGCGAGCCGCCGCTCACGAAGCGTATGTTTTGCAAATGTGAAACTTTTCTCTTTACCATTTTCAAATTGCGGTAGCTCCGCGCCGGTTAAGCCTCGAATGGTGATCGTCTCCTCGTTGGAAAGTGCATTTCTTTACGATTTCAGTACGTCAAGCAACTTTGTCGAAAAGTAAACGCTATACGGGGTAGAACCCTGCAGAAATGGAGCTTTAAGGTGCCCAAGGATTGGAATGCCTGTTGCCCAGGTGCATCCCGCAGCTGTACTATGCTGAGGAGCAGCCCGGCGAGAGCGCAGTGTCGGCCGAGGCGGCGGCGGAAAGCAGCCTCCTGCTTGGCTGGCTCCTGCAGGACACCTGGAGCTCGGGACCTCCCCGGGTACACGGCCTGGTTGCTCCCTTCTGCTGCCGGGCACAGGGCGCCGCCCATGCCGAGGCGGCCCTCTCACGCCTGCTGCACCTGCTCCGCCGTCGCCTGCTCACCTCCTCCAACAAGCACCTTCTGGTGAGCCCCTCGTGTCAAACCTTTACGAGATTTTTTTCTGCTTATTTGCATGCCCAATGACATAGTGGAAATAGCTTTTTTGGAGCTGTTTTTTTTTATTGTTTTTTTTAAGTGTGAGTATATGTGTAAGCTGCTTTTCACTACCTTAATATTTCCACTTTTAAAATCGTGGTGTTTCTCTGTGATTATTTTTGTTATCTGTCGTAATGTGCAGTTTATCTTTTTTGTCTACATGCCTTCCGTAGTAAACCCTCGTTAACTTAAAGTCATGAAGTCATAAGTTACTGTTTGCCAAAATATCACGAGCCTACCACTTCCGCTTTCATTTAAAACCATAACGAACATGGCTGCCGGTGTTTGTGGTGAGCAGTTCCGTGCACCGCTTAGCTCGTTGAGCTCATCTCTTTTTATGAGTGCGAGTCGTTTCGCGCTCACCGAGATGTTTAGAGGAAGATTTCTTGAACCGAGATAGTTTGCAACGAACAACTACCGTATTTACTCGCACAATGAACGCACTCGCGTAATGAACGCACCCCCAAGTCGGCTCCCAAAATTTCGACTTTTTTTTCCCTCGCGTAATAAACGCACCCCCAACTCGGACGTCAAAAATTTGACCCCCTCCCTCCACGCGCGCGAAATGAACGCACTTTTCTATCCTGGTGCAGCGAGGTCGCGAATGCATGTGCAGCGTGAGCGAACAAAACGCCTTGTGAAAGGCGTTAAAAAATAAAAAAAGATCCAACGGAAGCAAAAAAAAAAGCATAAGAGACTTTTTTTATTTTGCACAGCGCAGTTTGGATTTTGGGTTGCGCGCCACGCGCAAAGCCCTCGCCTAAGCAAAGCGAAACAAAACAACTTGCGAAAGGCGGCAAAAAAAAAAAATCCACGGAACCAAAAGAAAAGAAAAAACAAAACAAAAAAGCTTTTTTCTTTCTTTTTTTTTTTTTGCACAGCGCAGGTTGGTCGCGAGCCGCGCGCGTCGCGCAAGAAGATAGGAAAGAGAAGCGGTGGAGCCCTCGCCTAAGCAAAGCGAAACAGCTTGCGAAAGACGGCAAAAAAAAAATATCCACGGAATTAAGAGAAAAGAAAAAGCATAAAGAGGAGCTCTTTTCTTTTTTCGCACGACGCAGTTTGGTTCCAGGGTCGCGCGCCGCGCGCAAGGAGATAAGAAAGAAAAGCAGAGAAGCCCTCGCCCAAGCAAAGCGCACATAATGAAGGCATCCTGCCCTCGCCTCCTCCTCGCACTTTGGAAAGAGAAGCGAGAAGCCCTCGAAATGAACGCACTTTTCTACCCTGGTGCAGCGAGGTCGCGAAAGCATGGGCAGCATGGGCAAACAAAACAACTTGCGAAAGGCGGGGAAAAAAAACAAACAAACACAGAAGCAAGAAAAAAAAACATGGAGAGGGGCTTTTTTTTTTTTTTTTGCGCATCGCAGTGGCTTTGGAGTCTCCGCGCCGCGCGCAAAGAGATAAGAAGTGACGTCGATTTTTGCGGGATGAAAGGTCCGTTCATTATGCGAGTAAATACGGAGGCAAAAATTTTACCTCGCGTAATGAACGCACCCCCCAACTTTGCCTCGATTTTTCGGGAAAAAAAGTGCGTTCATTATGCGAGTAAATACGGTATAGCAAGTACACACCCCAGGAGCGTTGCACGAGTCCCTTAGTCCAGTACAGTGAAGCGTGGGTGGGCATACCACTACCTAAATTGCGTTTCAAAACGTAAATATTGTGCAAAAACGTTTTTCGTTCGGGGAAAGTTTATTTTGTCACATATGTGTCCCGTCTAAACGGAAAAAAAAAAGAAGAAACGTTTTTTGGAAGTTTTTATTTTTTGTAAATGGTGAGAGACAGAAAAGAATATTTGAAAGAGTCCCTTTTAATTTATTACGCTGTTATGGTTTGTTTGAGATTTTTCATTAGAGTCAGATTATTCTTAAAGGGCAACTCCACTCAAAAAGTCGACTCTATCGAAATGACTGATATCGCTTTAGGGCGTCAAAATACGGTCATACCCAAAATATCACGTCAAACCGACGCCGCGTTACCGACTAAAACCAATATTAAAAATGTTCTCCCGGCTCGGTTAGCGGACCGAAAGCGGGTGAGCAACGCTGGTACCGGGCGAGCTAGTGAAGCAACACTGGGCAATGACGTAGGTCTAGTCCTACGCTCTCGTACGGACGCCGCGGACGCTTCGTTTCCCGTGGCATTCTGCGATTCTGCTGACGGCAAGAGGATCTTACCACGTTATCCTGTGTTCTCCTATTTTTATTAGCGTCCAGGCAGTTAATTTAACTCCAGCATTGCTTCCACAACAGCGCGGAAGAGAGCGAAGCGGTGCTGCTCGCTCACGCGCGTATCGTGGAGCCGGAGAGACTCGCCGGACTCGCGTTGGGCAATGTCGAGCACGACTTGTAGTGCTGTGGGTTGCACCTACAATCCGGTGCGCAACCCGGAGCTGCGGTTCCACCAGTTCCCAAAAGACCGGAAGAGGCACATGGTGTGGGTCGGTGCCGTTCGCCTCATAGAATTCGGAAGACCGTCGACTCCGAGCTCCAACGCGAAGCTCTGCTCCCAGCACTTTACGTCAGACCCCTACACACGGGATCTGCGGCTGCTGACTGTTGCGGGTTTCTCCACGAAACATGCGTCTTTGAAGAACGATGCGGTGCCGTCGCTGTTGGTGCGCGTACCGTCCGCCGGCTGCTCCAGCACGATCGGCCGGACGCAGCAGGTCGCGGCTGATCTAACTAGCGTGCACATAAAGGCAGCTTAGCTTTAACAACTTCGACCGCTTGTGGATACATCTGTCTATCTATCTCCCATTATTTCTTTTTCTCTTGGTCCGCGAGCAAGAAACAAATACAGTCACGCTGCGCCGGCACTAACCGCGTCATATTTATAGCAGTCGGATTCGCTTGTCGGCCGGCAAATTTATAAATACACACTAAAACTTACTCCATTTGGTGCATATTAACAAAGTGAAGCGGTAAAAAAAGAAAATGTGCAACTTACCTTCTGTTTTGAAACTCCACGTGCGACTGAGCCGACATTGTCGGTGCGTCGGCTCAGAAGCGCGGGACCGCGGGACGAGAACTAGGTCATGCCGGCGACGCGCCACTAATATCAGTGTTGCCAAGCTGCTTCAGCCGGTAGTTTCGGTTTCGCCGTGCCGCCGGAACGATACTTGGATTCGCGATATCTACAAAACTATACACACTACCGAAAAACAAATTATATCTCGTGATTCAGGGTCGTCGACTTCGACTAAACAGATCATAACCCAAAAATTGTAAAAATGGAGTGGAGTTGCCCTTTAAGAAAGGGGAGTGGAGGACATTGGCCCTAGCATGGCGAGAGTTGGGACAAGTCGGAAAAACAGCGGAGTTGGATGGGGCATAGCCGGCCCTGGGCGAGGTTCGGAAGGCAGAGGACGCCGGCTTGCCCGCATGGCACAGTGAGGCCCTGTTTGCAGCACGGCGTCTGCCAGGCACTGTCCCAGCTGGTGGTGGACTACCCCGTCACGGTGTACTCCTTTGCATGGACCAGCGCCCTGGGTTCGCCCCGTGTCGTCATCTCTCACTCTGCGGTCTCAAGCCAGTGTCAGTTCCAGGTTAGAGGCTGTAGTTGGCACCTAAAACTACTTTTAGTTTTGCATTCGTAGGCTGTCGTCGGGGGCAGGAACTCTCTGATGTGCATACTGCTACTTGTGCTCGCAGGCGATGACATAGCACTTTTCATCGCGTGGGTTCCATGGCTCTACCCAATGTGGCAGCCTAATACCCACGTCAAACGGTGTCCTAAAGGCCCTTTTCATTAGACGCTATTCTGCCAAAAGAGCTGTTGTCACATGGCCATGCCATTGACCACTGTTGATTGCTTTGTGGATGATCACTGGCAGTTAAAGCTGAAACTAAAAATGATATAACAAAACTTTAAAACCCGTTCGAAACATTAAAACTTTAAATGATAATTCTACTAAGAACTTTCAAATGCATGTCATTCAGTATAACTACATTTTCTAGCCATTTCGTCGCTTTACCCTGAGACTCGGGGGTTTTTTAGAGAGCAAAAGTGACAGAAAAACAGACAGTGGTCTCAAACTCAGCTACTAGTTTATTTCAACAACCTCCTCTTATATGGTCCGTTCTCGCTCGTCACCAACCAATCACATAACGACCTTGTCCTCACTTTCCCGCACGTTGCGAGTTCCACACTATTCACAAGAGAAAGCGGCCACTTCCAACGCTTCCAAGTGAAATGTACTGATCAGACGATATGGCTACAGCACTTCAATCAACGCCTTTGTGTCCTCACAATACTGCAGGACAACAGCCCACACCCACATCCCGCTCGACACAGGTCACCTCCAAAATAACCCCACAAGCAATACACACCAGACGGACACTTCAACGTTTCCAAGTGAAATGTCCTAGCAGACGATATGGCACAACAAAGACTTCAGACAACGCCTTTGTGTCTTCATAGTACACAGAGACCACAGCCCACACCCACATCCCACTCAAAACAGGTCACCTCCAGGTAACCCCCACAAACAACAAAAAAAAAAAGAAAAAAAAAACCTTTTAAAACTGTAGAGGACTGCCTGCAGCGGTATACCCGAGTTTGCATGGAAGGTTGACTAATGCACGTACCCAACGATCTAATCCCTAATTGTTTCATCTTACCACCCTTTTAACATCGTTGCTCTTCCTTAACAACTACATCCGCTCCAGACCAATCCGTTGTGCAGTTTTCTACCTCCTCCAGATGCTTAGCCAATTCTACGTGAATTTGCTGCATTATTTTACATTCCTTTTATGCTCTGTTAACCGTTCGTTCAAACACCGAGAGTTTGGCCTACATTACTTAGGACCACACGCCACAAAGGAATCTCCTTACCACGCCTACGCTACACGGCACGCCTTTTCCCTATCGCCCTTCTGACAGCCCCTCTGAACCGTTTCAAAAGGTGTCAATCTATCTAACCAAATCGTGCTGAGCACGACATCCACGCCATATTTTTTCGCACATGCTCTAAGATTGTGGTGACACCTCGCGACAATACGGAACCACAGCGCACCTATCTCCTGATTTTGCGTCGCCCTCTTTTTCTCCCTGCACTGCAGGGCAATCTGCTCTTTGGATGTACACTTCCCTCATATCCTGCCATTGCCAGTCTGTCCCACTGGTTTTTAGTGCCTCCGGTCGGGGCATGCATGCATGATCTTCACCAAAGCATTACTAATCAACGATCTGACTGCCCCGGCTTTTACATTTTCGAGTGACGAGCTACTCTTTGACAAAACCGGTTTTGGGTTTACCTTCCCATACTCCCAACAAGAGACCTCGTTCCAAACGTAAACGCAGGTCGAGAAACTGCAGGACCTCGCCCCTTGGCCTCTCTGCCGCGAGTCTCAACTCTGGCGCCGCTGACCTCATTATTTGTTCTAAAACTTGGTCCAGCCCTTCCTGAACAGAGCAGAAACTAAGATATCATCCACAAATCTTTTTCACAAAACACTTGAGAACAACTCTATCACCTGTCATACACTTGCTGTGTCCACCGTGTTTAGCGAATTTCCGCTAACAAAGGCGCTGCAGACGAACCTATACAGGACTCCTCTTTTTGCACAAATTTGCGACCTTCAGTATTCCAGGACCGTCGAACTTTAGATCAGTGGTCTAGCACCGAAGATATGACTCATCCACCGCTAATGCCTGTTCCTGACTGAAACTTAACAAGGTTCCCTTCCAAGGCAATCCTCACTCTATTCATTAGTCTCGCTTTTCTCTAAAGAGTAATAAAGGTCCTTGATGTCCATGGATAACATCGTGCACTTCCTTCTCAAGTGGAGCACTTTCCGTTGGCCTCAATCAATCCCCACTCAGGAGTTCTTTAAGGCAATTGACTTTTCCAAGTTGGCCCCTAACATCCAAACCCCGCTGTAAGAGAGCGTGAGGCCACCACTCTGCCACGTCCCCTGCGCACCGTTGTTAATAGAAAATGGGACGTGGCAGAAGGTGGTTTCGTGCTTCTTACAGCAGGGGTTTGAAGTTAGCTAACTTGGAAAAGTCAATTGCCTTAAAGAACTCTAGTGAGTTGATTGAGGTAATGGAAAAGTTTCACGGAAGGAAGTGCACGATATTATCCATGGACATCAAGGACCTTTATTACTCTTTAGAGAAAAGCAGACTAATGAATAGAGTGAGGATTGCCTTGGAAGGGAACCTTATTAAGTTTCAATCAGGAACAGGATTAGCGGTGGATAGTTTTCTTTCCCAGTGCTAGACCTTTATTTAAAGTCGACGGTATTGGAATACGAAGGTCGCAAATTTGTGCAAAAGAGAGTCTGTGTATAGGTTCGTCTGTAGAAGCGCCTTTGTTAGCGGAAATTTACTTAAACACGGTGGACCAGCAAGTGTATGACAGGATAGAAGAGTTGTCTCCGAAGTGTTTTGTGAAAAGATTTGTGGATGATATCTTAGTTTGCTCTGTTCAGGAAGGTTGGACCAAGTTTTAGAACAAATAATAAGGTCAGCGGCGCCAGAGGTTGAGATCACGGTAGAGAGGCCAAGGGGCGAGGTCCTGCAGTTTCTCGACCTGCGTTTACATTTGGAACGAGGTCTTTGTTGGGAGTATGGGAAGGTAAACCCAAAACCGGTTTTGTCAAAGAGTAGCTGTCACTCGAAAAATGTGCAAAAGCCGGGGTAGTCAGATCGTTGATTAGTAATGCTTTGGTGAGATCATGCATGCATTTCGGACCGGAGGCACTAAAAAACCAGTGGGACAGACTGGTAATGGCAGGATATGGGGAAGTGTACATCAAAAGGCAGATTGCCCTACAGTGCAGGGAGAAAAAGAGGGCGACGCAAGAAATCAGGAATAGGTACGCTGTGGTTCCGTATTGTCACGAGGTGTCCCACAATCTTAGAGCATGTGCGAAAAAATATGGCGTGGATGTCGTGTTCAGCACGGATTTTAGGTTAGATAGATTGACACCTTTTGAAACGGTTCAGAGGGGCTGTCAGAAGGCGCATAGGGAAAAGTCGGTGCCGTGTAGCGTAGGCGTGGTGTATGAGATTCCTTTGGCGTGTGGTTTTAAGTATGTGGGCCAAACCTCTCGGTGTTTGAACGAACGTTTAACAGAGCATAAAAGGAATGTAAAAAATAATGCAGCAAATTCGGAATTGGCTAAGCATCTGGAGGAGTGTAGAAACTGCACAACGGATTGGTCTGGAACGGATGTAGTTGTTAAGGAGAGCAACGATGTTAAAAGGGTGGTAAGAGAAACAATTAGGATTAGATCGTTGGGAAATTGCATTAGTCAACCTTCCATGCAAATAGGGAACCGCTGCAGGCAATTTTTACAGTTTTAAAAGGTTTTTTTTTTTTTTTTTATTGTTTGTGGGGGTTATTTTGGAGGTGACCTGTTTTGAGTGGGATGTGGGTGTGGGCTGTGGTCCTGTGTATTATGAAGACACAAAGGCGTTGTTTGAAGTCTTTGTGTGCCATATCGTCTGCTAGAACATTTCACTTGGAAACGTTGGAAGTGTCCGTCTGGTGTGTATTGTTTGTGGGGTTATTTTGGAGGTGACCTGTGTTGAGTGGGATGTGGGTGTGGGCTGTTGTCCTGTGTATTGTGAGGACACAAAGGCGTTGATTGAAGTCTTTGTGTGCCATATCGTCTGATAGAACATTTCACTTGGAAACGTTGGAAGTGGCCGCTTCTTTGTGATAGTGTGGAACTTGTAATGTCTCGGTGCAGAGGACAAGGTCGTTTGTGATTGGTTGGTGACGACGAGAACGGACTATATAAGAGGAGGTTGTTGAAATAAACTAGTAGCTGAGTTTGAGACCTGTCTGTTTTTCTGTCACTTTTGCTCTTCTAAAAACCCCCAGTCTCAGGGTAAACGACGAAATGGT
>JAZHYW010023056.1:0-15051 GCA_037355805.1 Ixodes ricinus | reverse complement strand
GTTTATGCAGTGCACCAGTGCCTTTTAAGAAGCACGCTCAAAGGGCTAATCCGCCACAATCAAAATTTCGGAAAATAAGAATATCGCAGATCATCTCGAAGTGAGTATCGAATAGCGTATTATTTGAAATTATTAGAAAATTTGAATACTGTAAACGACGGAATTTTCGCGTGGACCTAATTTTCGCGAATTTCGCGAACCGCCTCCGATTCGCGAACAATAGGTCCCGCGAACAATTCGGGAAAAATTTCATCACCTTGAAAGCGGCATTGAGACACCGGGGAAACACGCGTCCAAAAAGCATAACAATATCATTATACGCGATATGTGAATATGATATGGAAAGTATCCTAAAGTAAATAACGCCATAAGTCGGAATTCAGCTCACCTCAAGAAGTTTATTTGGTACCTTCAGACAATTCCTGCCAGAGTATAGCCGATTCGGATCGTGTCTCTGCGGTTCTCGAGATCCGCATACACTTCAATCAGCCATGCTGCGTGAACGGGCTTCATAACACTTGCTCGCAAGTCGATCTTAACGTCAGCTGCACTCTGTCCTTTCTCCACCACCTCTTGTACACATCCGGCATACCACTGGGTAAAGCGGTTCATCATGGCAGTCTTGAACACATTGTTAATGTTTAGGTCGTTCGGTTGCAGGAGTCCGGTGCAGCTTGCCGGGACGAAGACGTACTCAATGTTGTTTGCAGCTAGTTTCTGCAGAAGACTCTTCGTACGATGTGCAGCGAAGATGTCAAAAATGCAAAGTGCATGTTGACTGGCACCACTCACACGACTCCTGCATGTCTCCACGTACGGAAGGAGAACAGTGTCGACAAATCGCAGCATTGTGGCTTCGTTGCTCCAGTGGTTGTCACTGTGCCACACGTCCCAGTCATTTGGAAACGTGACCTTGGCATGGCACCTGTCTGTTTTGCCTGCATATAACACTTGAGGAGGCAAGAGTTTGCCAGAAAGCGTCGTGGTCATCAAAACGGTGATTTCCCTTTTGTCGTCCAAGCCAACCACCCCAACTTGCTTGGAACCTCGGGCCTCCATCGTCCACTTGCTGGCTGGAACCAGCTTGACACCTGTTTGGTCCCAGTTGAGCACCAAGTCGTCGGGAATACTGAAGTGGTTTCTCTTCTCGTCGATAGTCTGCAGGAACTTCTTTTTGGCACCCTCGAAATCGTTTGGAAAATTTCGCGCAGTCTTCGTGGCCTTACGCTTGACGAATCCTATCCTGTTCAGGAAAGATCTTGCCCAGGGTCTGTCGAGAACGAGAGTCCCACCAAACTCTGGCAAGAGTGTGGGCTTGGTCGCCCGCACAATGCCCAGTGCAGCAGCGATGCAAATCCTGGAGTTTATAACACCGCCCCCTTCTCTGAGCTCCACAATGTACGCCCGTACGTCATCATCCAAGTTTCCAAGCACAGGCTTGACACCTCGAAGTTTACCAGGCAAGGTAGCCAGCTCTTTTGAATGACAGGACTTGTAGGCTTGGATATAGGAGGTCTTCATCCCCCTGACGGTGCTCTCGTTGAGAAGCTTTTCTCTTCCATCGGAAAACTTCCTCACTGCAGCAATTGTCCCATTTTCCGCAGCATATTTTCCAATCTTACATCTAAGTTCGTCATTGTAAGCAGAGTAGGGCCCTCGTTTCCGCTTTCGGGAGTCCACGGCGGTAGAAGCGGCAATAACACTTTGATTGGCCGACGTAAAAGAACGCTTATCACGTGTGGTCTTGCATACCTGTGGGTCAGGCAGTCCCGGCATATGATGATCTTCTGCATTCTCGACCACTGGCTTGAAGTAACGTAGTAAGGACATCGAGGGACAGCAGACTGACGGGCACAAGAAAACGTACCGCACTGACACAGAGCGTGCTGGCGTCGACGACCCCGGAACGCAGCCAAGTTTGATTGGCCCCTAAACCCACTTTGAGTCGGTTTATGTACAATCGTTGGACCCCATCGCCCTTTGTCGCTGGGCTTCCATGCAGAGTGTGTGACCTCGAAAAGTGAACCCAAGAAAGGTTAAGGGGTGTGTGACCCAGTTAGTTTGGACCCTTAACTTATTTACATACACTGGTTTGACCCCATTGCCCTTGGCGGTTGTCCTTTCATGCAGAGTGTGTGACCTCGAAAAGTGAACTCGAGAAAGGTTCACATCAAAGAAAACCGATGTGAACACTAACCCAGCCTTTGTCGGCGTCTCGAAGCTGCGGGTAACGGCAGTGACTTCCGGACCATTAGTCACACAACCTACCGCCGTCTTCCCTTTCCTAGATTTTGACTGATTGACTGAAGCCGCAGAATCCTAGAAAGATGGAAAGACAACCGGGCCGGAAGGGGGGGGGGGGGGGTCCGGTGGCAATCTGGATTCGCGAAAATTAGAACCCGCGAATAATTTTAATTTTTCAACTTTGGCCCGATTCGCGGAAATTTGAGCCCGCGAAAATTCCGTCGTTTACAGTATTTGCACTATCCTAGGAAAGAGCATTTTGCTCATTTCTCACTTTATATGGAAGAACAAGGTGTTTTTTATGCTCTGCTTCGGGGTGTACACGGCGTTCAATGGAATTTCGGCGTGGTTGTGTATGTAAAAAAACAAAAAAACACCTGTCTGTGGTTTCATTTATTAAAGTGAAAGCATTAACTGTCCCATGGAGCGAACCGACGTTATCATCTTTTGAAGCCACTTCCAAACGGCACCTAAATTCCCCTGTTCCAATGGAGCGAAGCCTGCATCATAGTTTCAAGGAACGCCACCCCATGGCGTGACATTTGGGCAGTTCCAGCCATACAGCCCACTGGAACTGTCCAAATGTTGAGAACGGCTGGTTTGATGTCTACTGTTGGGATCAGACACATGCCCTTTCCCTCTTTTAACCCGCCAAATCTGTTGAAATGCCCGGATGTATCTAGACGGTGCTCCAGTTGGAACAAAATAGTGTCGCCCAGAGAGGTCTTGGTAAAATGATCTATGGCGCAGTGATTCAAAACAACGAAGCCTTGCACACATGCACCAGTGCGAAACGGTAAAGTTTGACGCGAGAAAATGAAGAATTGCAAAGACATTGCTTTTAATTTGGGAAAATTTGAAGATACCTGAAACGGTGAAAGTGTGCTGCAGATGGAATAGTATTTGTTAGTGATTAGAGGCCCTGCGTGTTAAAGACTGCTGCCTTCCCCCACAGACGTCCCCCAGCTGGCGGATCTGGTGGACAAGATAAGTGGGGTGGTGCGCAGCCCGTCGTCTGTGTCTTGCCGCACTGGGCTGCAGGCCACTCGCCTGTGCGTGGGGAGCCTGCTGCGGTCGTGCCACGCCCACCTGGTGCCTGCCTTGCTGGAGGCCTGTATGAAGCTCAAGGACAACACCTACTGGCTGGTCAAGGTGCGCTGGCCCATTTTTCTACAAAGCCTCGGGACGTAAACTCCTACTTTAAGAATGTGGAAGTAGCACAACTGTCGTGGTGTCGTGACGGAGTGTGACACTGTGACCTGATGTCGTTGTCACAATCACATCTCATGTGATCATCATTCTGACGTTACTTAACATAGCCACGACATCGCGCCACGTGACAACGTTGCATGACATCGAGTTAATTAGAGATGCATTCTTCACTCCCTGACATGACCGTTTCTTGTCCTCTAAACAAATTTAAATGATTGCTTCTTAAATACTACATTCTATGCATTATACAAAGTAGGAGAGAAAGGTTGTTGCCAATTTTTTAAATTTTATTCCTTTCCCGATGTCCATGGGCAAGTGAGCCTTATTCGACTCGAGATTGAACTGCAGTGATGGAAGTGCTGTGCCATTTGCACCAAATTGCGCCATGAACGAAAATCTGCTACATCTTGCGCCACAATGCCATTTTTGCTAAGAATTGCGCCACACCTGCTCCGAGATTGGCTTAAGGCGAAAAAATTGATGTTTTATTATTAGTTTACCTTAATATTCATAGAAGTAGAAGGAGAAAAATTGTACGAATATGAATTTCACAAGGTGTCTTCTCACCGTATGCAGCACAGTCAAAAGCTCGAACACCTACATCCACAAACGCTTATACTAAAAGTGCAAGTCACGGGACATTTGCTGCATGCCCTTGATTGGTTTAGCTGATGCAAGAATTCCCAGGCGAAAATTTTCAACTGGGACCAGTTGGTCCCAGTTGCAACTGGTTTATGGAACAATTCCCAGTTGCAACTGGTCCCAGTTGGAGTTGGTCCCAGCTGGAATTGGTCCCAGTTACAACTGGTCCCAGTTGGAGTTGGTCCCAGTTACCGCTGGTGCCAACTCCAGCGACAATGAAACACGGCACAAAATGGAAGGTTGACAAGTCTTTATTGTCAAAAACTTGGAGAATAAAACTAAATAATAGGTTCGGTGACGTACACGCTCCGGGTTTAGCCACTTGCTTACGACGACTGAGTCGCTTTTTCAGAGGTAGTATTCGCGAGATGAAGGAAGATCGGCCGCTGGCGTCTTTTAGTGAAGACGTCCTCAGCTTCTCTCCCCATCGCGTGAAGAAAGGTGCTCACCCTTGTTCCCGCCTTGCGCAGCTGAAGTCCTGACAGGATGCGGTAGCGCTCCCACCTTGCAATCCAACATTTCCAATTGCCTCTGTCACAACAGTCGAACATTTTCGAGGTAGACCTCCCGCCATTTTCGCCATTGTGCTCTCCGCGGCGGTTTCTCTTCCGTCCGGTCTTTCCTGGGTGCCCTCCGATCGCTGAACCGCATCATTCCATCCTCGAAGTTCACCGCTGCCGCCATGGTGTGTGTACAGTTGGGTCCAAAGAAGCGCAGCTGTAGTTTTGACATTTTCATAACGACGCCAACTTCGGTGATGGCGACCCTTCTCTACCGCATCGCGTCTTCTACGGTACGTCGTCGGCGTCGTCCGTCCGACTCCGGCGTCGCATAGGCAGCGCCATCTGTCGACAGCGCGTACCACTAATCCGCACCCGCGTGCCACGGTGGCCGGCTTGCTCCGATTGTCCAAAAGGTATATTTATTTATTAAAAGAAAAAAATACTGTACCTAGGTATTTAAATAAATGTTTTAATACATTTTAATAATGCACTAAATGTTCATTAGGTAAACACATTTTATGTCACTAATTATACTTCCCAATCAAAAGAAATTTAGTTAATTAAAATTTTATTATTTTTATAAAATATAATTGTACCTATTAATTAAAAAATCAGCAGAACCCATCCTTCGGGAATGATTATCTACGTTAATGCGAATAGCATCAAACGGTGCGGAGTTATGCGCGTTCGTCAGGTGGCCGGCACACTCTAGATACGCCAGCCCACTCTTGAGGCGATTCTAAATTTGTTGACACTTTCACAGCCCTGCGCACGATCTCCGCAGCCCAGCACGTGCGTTTGTGTCACTTAGGAAGGCGAGCAAAGCACGCGCCATACGCACAAACACTCAAAATGGTACCGACCAGACTTTCTGGCGTCTCAGCTAGTCTCAACCAACGGTACTCTAAACGGTTGTTTATATCTTTACCATAGGACGCGCTTTACAGCGCTGTCACAGCTACCGGTGCGCGCGCGTTCCATGCACGAGGTCTCATTCCGCTCTCGTGAGGCTGAGCACGGCCGCTACATCACCCTCTCCCGAGCGCGGGAGAGGGTGAGCTAGCGGCCGTGCTCAGCCTCACGAGAGCGGAATGAGCCCTCGTGCATGGACACGCGCGCCACCGGCAGTTGTGACAGCGCTGTAAAGCGCGTCCTATGGTAAAGATATAAACAACCGTTTAGAATGCGTTGAATGACTGCCTTCATAGCTCTGTGGTTAGCGCGTCTGCCTGCTGATCAAAGGGTCAACGGTTCGAATCCCAGCCGGCGCCGGTCTTTTTTATTTATTTATCGACCCGCGGCGTAAGAGGTTAGATAGCCAGATAGATAGATAGATACATCGACGAAAAGTGCGTGAAGTATCCAAAGAATGCTATTCGCATTAAAATTTCCCTATTTGTATAAATCTAAAGATGTAAGTGTTTTTAGTTTTCTTCATTAGCTAAGGTCAATACACCCCCAACTTGTCAAAATTGTTGCCCCGTGTGAACTGGGAACGGGAAAACCATTTGAAGTCCGACTGGGAATCGCTCCAACCAGTTACTTCCCTAACTGGTCCCAGTTCACTCCATTACCAACTGGGAGTCAAACCAGTTGACTCCCAACTGGGAATGGTTCAAACCAGTTGACCCCTCAGCTGGTCCCAGTTGGACTCCTATTGGTCCCAGTTGATTCCCAGTTGGGACCAGTTAGTCCCAGTTGATTCCCAGTTGGGACCAGTTAGTCCCAGTTGAAACCAGTTGAGGTGCCAACTGGTCCCAGTTAGAAATTTTCGCTTAGGTAACACATACAAGGAGATGACGTTTGGCAATATCTACGACATTTATTTTTTACAATTATCACTGAAAAAATTGACTGCATCTCCACGTGGTGAATGATGTTGATTGGGGCGAAGCTCTGGTGGTGCTTGTCTGCGTAGACGCTGAGCCGCAGCATGCGGAGCCTTTCGTTCGTTTTCATCCATGTCAAAAAGAGAATGTGTGGTATGGAACGTGGTTATATACGCATTTGAGCATTTGACCGCAGCGCCCTCTCGTCTATAAACGTTGAGCCAATGCATGCAAAGTTTGACGCGATTATATACGCATTTGACCGCAGCGCCCTCTCCTGTATAGACGTTGAGCGGCTACATGCACCGTTTCATCCATGACATCCCCAGCTCTTGAGTTACTACCACATCTCAGAGCCCCCTACTCGTCCCGCAGTCGTGGCCGAGTGGTTAAGGTGATGGACTAGAAATCCATTGGGGTCTCCCTCCACAAACTC
This sequence comes from Ixodes ricinus, assembly GCA_037355805.1. Lineage (NCBI taxonomy): Eukaryota > Metazoa > Arthropoda > Arachnida > Ixodida > Ixodidae > Ixodes > Ixodes ricinus. The sequence goes on along the minus strand of JAZHYW010023056.1, from coordinate 8,185 downwards.
CTACGCTTTGCAAACATTTTTTTTTTCATTTTTTTTTAATTATTATTATTATTATTATTTTTGCCTTGCATGAGCACGTGAGCTCACGAGCAGGAGCACGAGCACGAGCACCGGACGCCAGACGAACATGGCTAGCCCCTAAGGAGCTTCGCCCCTAAAAAGAAACCTTGTCAAAAAACTTCGCCGAACTAAATGGTATAGGACTCTCTTTTTGAAGGTGCAATGGTAGACAGCGGGGCTCGGGTTGCCAGCTGGACACCGCGAAGCTGCATGTTTGATGGGGAAAAGTGGGTTAATAGTTCTGTAATTAGTAGCCGCATACTGTTGTCACGAGGTGGCGTGAACGGAGGCAGGGGGGTGGGTTAACATGCTCCCCAGTGATACATGTGCAGTCCGACTTTCTTTCGGACGGCACTAATAGGCACGAGTGGAGTGCCATAGAACGGCACTCTAGACACAGCCTTTTTTTTATTTTTTTTTATTTGAATCCTATAGGTTACATTCACAGAATTGTAAATTTCTGCTTTTCTTGACAAAAGAGCGTAATGTTCCTGAGGACTGTAATTGCCTGCGTATCATAGAACGCTAACCAATTAAAATTTTTATATTTCCTTGAAAACCTTCTATTCAACGGAATCTCCCAGAAAGTTTGCCATATACATCTCTTTTAAAAATATTTAACATAAATAGTTCACTTGGAAACAGACATCCGTCTCGATAATTCTGCTTTCCAACGTCTGCCTAGAGCAGAGGTCGGCATTTTAGGTCGCTCTCACTCACCCTCACCCTCACAGCCACACTCACCTAAGCCCCTCACTCACCCTCACACTCACAGCTAAACTCATCTTCAACCCCTCACTCACCCGCATCCTCAAAGTCACACTCACCTTCAGCCCTTCACTCACCCTCACTCAACCTCACGGCCCTCACGCACTCATGGCCCTCTTGCCCCTCACGCACTCACCGCCCTCACGGCCCTCACAGCCCTCACGCCGCTACTCACCGCCCTCACGCACTCACCGCCCTCACACCCCTCCCACACTCATGGCCCTCACGCCACTCACCGCCCTCACACACTCAAAGCCCTCACACCCCTCACGCACTCACCGCCCTGACGGCCCTCACGCACTCATGGCCCTCACGTCACTCAGGCCCGCTTCAGATGGAGCAATTTCACCCAGAAACTTGACGTCGCAACACCAGCAACACGGGCTGCCCGTGTTCACACGCAGCAACCAATTGCTGCAATTTGCCATCATCATCATGAAATTTTATTTTTTCTGCACGATTTAGACTCACAATTACGCGCTATAAACATGTTTTTATGCATTTAAGTCTCGTTGAGAATACTAATGCATCTTTCTGAAGCAGTTTATTTTCAAAAACGATCAATTTCAAACCAGAACCAAGTCTTTTGTTGTTATCATCACCAGCACGAGGTATCACGTGAAAATATCGCGTCCCCGATTGGATGCAGCCGCTTTAAACGTCTTCGAATTGCTCCGAGTTGCTCGCTTGTTTGAAGCCGGACCCGATCTCAGCAATTTGTGTCGATCTAGGGAAAGCTAGGGAACAACCCGCCATCAACACCGAAATTGCTGAGAAAGTTGCTCCGTCTGAAGGGGGCCTCACGCACTCACCGCCCTCACGCCCCTCACGCACTCATGGCCCTCACCAGAGGCGGATGCAGGAATTTCCTGAGGGGGGGGGGGGGGTCAGGTGTTGGTCAGCGTACCATATGTTTAGGAACCCCCTCCCCCTCTTCCTCGTTTCACACCCTAAATTTTACACACGCAGAAATCAAGAGGGGGTCAGGACATCCGGACCCACCCTTTAAATCCGCCCCTGGCCCTCAGACCCCTCACGCGCTTACCACCCTCACGGCCCTCACAGCCCTCACGCCCCTCATGCCACTCACACACTTGCCGCCCTCACACCCCTCAAGCCCTCATGGCCCTCACACTCCTTACGCACTCACCGCCCTCACACCCCTCACGCACTCATGGCCCTCACGCCACTCACCGTCCTCACGCCCCTCATGCACTCATGGCCCTCACACCCCTCACCCACTCACCGCCCTCACGGCCCTCACTCACCCTCACACTCATGAATTTTCCTGGTTCAGAAACTCACTCACCCTCACCTCACCTGCAAAGATGAGGGTGAGTGAGGGGGAGTGAGGGCCCTCATGAGTGAGGTTTGCCGAGGTATGGCCTAGAGCAGACGACGCATACACAAGCGATTATTTAAATTTAGGCCGTATACTGGTAACACAAATCAATCTTCACTGAAGTACCGAACAGTACTGCACTATGTAACGAAATAAACGCAAGAATTTACACCGTCTTGCGCACAAACGTGGCGAGCCTATGGGGTAGCTATGCCTCTATCCCCGCTTTGATGATGATGATAGCGTGACAGTAGCGCCACCCCTAGATTGATCTCGAGGCCAATAGAGAGACCTTCGACGTGGCTTGTTCACTTATGGAAAATCGTCTGGTTCTCTGAGATTTAGAGGCCACTTCCTTTCATTGATGAGTCCAAGGGGGAAAGACAGAAACTTCCAGCCTCGCTGAAAAGAGGCGGGTCGATTGCTGGGTGTGGAATGGCTGATGGTGGAAACACTCCGGGGTATACTGCCTAAGCTCAAGGTGGGGAAGAAAGTGAAGTCTGAGGAACATCTTTCAGTCTTGTCCTTTTGCCTCGACTGTAATGTAAACTCGACAGAGCTCCTTTGTGCTCGCACGTCGCCTTTTCGTTGCCTCACCCGTGAGTTCCGCTTGCTACGTTTAGCCCCCTGCCAGCCTGCTGGCATTCTTAGCGTCCCGGGGTCTACGGTTTTTGGACCGCACTTTGGAGTGGTGTGTTGAGCATCCTATCGAGGGTTTGCGTTGAAGTCGCATCAGCGGCCATTGCGGTGGCCCTGCTGTTGAGCGTGTTCCTTCTGCAGTGCATATTTTCCACCACCGAATTTTATTTTTCTCGGCGTGGGCAAAAGAATGAACACCAACATGGTGCGATGACATCACGTGCAAGCCTTGTATACCACCCACGCATTGAAAGTGGTTACGTCACAGGTGCCACCTTCTCAGGTTGTTGGATGTCGCATTCGTGGCTAAAGGTTGTAGACGTCTTTTTTGGTCTGTGCCCAAAAAAGAGGTGTGAATGCAAGTGCCACTGAGGTTGTGGCGTCCCCACTCTTGACTGCTGAAGCTTCGGTGGACTTGCGCTGGGGAGTGGCCCGCAGCAACACAAGCGTCTGGCGTATCCATTTCGGTTACTCTGATGTCGACAGCCACGAGCGTAGCTCGGAGTGTGGATGGGCGCTTCAAGCTTTGTTTTCTCACGAGGCCACTGCTCCTGCCCCAGGTGGAGCTTGCCGAGATGATTGGAGAGCTGTCGTTCCGTGCCTTGCAACACCTGGAGGCTGTGTCGGGCTGCGTCTGGAGAAGCGTCTGCCCACGCATGGCCACCTACCAGGAGGTTCTAGTGCAGGGCATTCTCCTGGACCTCCTGGGAGACGAGGACATCCGCGTCAGGACGGCGGTCACTGCTTCCCTCTCCAAGTGAGCCGCTCTCTTTGTCACTTGCACCCAAGCGCTGGAGCTGCTCCCATATAGCCTTTGCTTTTCCAAGCGCACGTCTTTGAAGCGTTAGACTTTTAATGCGAATAGCATTCTTTGGCTACTTCACGCACTTTTCGTCTATGTATCTATCTATCTGGCTATCTAACCTCTTACGCCGCGGGTCGATAAATAAATAAAAAAGACCGGCGCCGGCTGGGATTCGAACCGTTGACCCTTTGATCAGCAGGCAGACGTGCTAACCACAGAGCTATGAAGGCAGTCATTCAACGCACTCTAAACGGTTGTTTATATCTTTACCATAGGATGCGCTTTACAGCGCTGTCGCAGCTACCGGTGCGCGCGCGTTCCATGCACGAGGGCTCATTCCGCTCTCGTGAGGCTGAGCACGGCCGCTAGCTCACCCTCTCCCGCGCGCGCGCACCGGTAGCTGTGACAGCGCTGTAAAGCGCGTCCTATGGTAAAGATATAAACAACCGTTTAGAGTACCGTTGGTTGAGACTAGCTGAGACGCCAGAAAGTCTGGTCGGTACCATTTTGAGTGTTTGTGTGTATGGCGCGTGCTTTGCTCGCCTTCCTAAGTGACACAAACGCACGTGCTGGGCTGCGGAGATCGTGCGCAGGGCTGTGAAAGTGTCAACAAATTTAGAATCGCCTCAAGAGTGGGCTGGCGTATCTAGAGTGTGCCGGCCACCTGACGAACGCGCATAACTCCGCACCGTTTGATGCTATTCGGATTAACGTAGATAATCATTCCCAAAGGATGGGTTCTGCTGATTTTTCAAACAAAATCGTAAATCGAGTGTGCAGAAATCTGCAATTTCAATGCCTTCGTTCCAGTGCTCTGGCATCGAGCTTCGCCGCTTTGCACCGGTGTGCCAGGAGAAATGGCTGGTGTGTCAGAGCAGCTCGATTGGCTCTGTAGTCTTTTGCTCACTATTGCGGGTTAGCTTTCTTTGGCTATAATCATAGTTTGACCCTCAATTTTAAAGGACAGCTGGAGAAGAATACCTCGAGCTATATTTGAACAAAAATTTGTGGCCCCTTCTCGCACACAGGGTTAGATCGAAAGCAAGAAATGCTTTCATTAATATATTACAGAACTAATCCTGATGCTGCGGGCGACACAGCTGCAGCGAGAGCGGTATTCACGCGTGACGTGAATGTGTGGCGTTAACAGTATTCCTCGACAGAGTTGTACTGAGGGGTGAAGTCAACTTGGCAGCTGCCTAACTCCACATTGGCTGCCCGCTTCAGACCTCCGACATAAACCTGAAATGGCAATTTTCGGGCAAAATGTGACGTTTCTCATTTCTATGTGCTATTGGGGTCCCCTCGTTGGAAAGTGCATTTCTTTACGATTTCAGTACGTCAAACAACTTTGTCGAAAAGTAAGCGCTATACGGGGTAGAACCCTGTAGAAATGGAGCTTTGAGGTGCCCAAGGATTGGAATGCCTGTTGCCCAGGTGCATCCCGCAGCTGTACTATGCTGAGGAGCAGCCCGGCGAGAGCGCAGTGTCGGCCGAGGCGGCGGCGGAAAGCAGCCTCCTGCTTGGCTGGCTCCTGCAGGACACCTGGAGCTCGGGACCTCCCGGGTACACGGCCTGGTTGCTCCCTTCTGCTGCCGGGCACAGGGCGCCGCCCATGCCGAGGCGGCCCTCTCACGCCTGCTGCACCTGCTCCGCCGTCGCCTGCTCACCTCCTCCAACAAGCACCTTCTGGTGAGCCCCTCGTGTTAAACCTTTACCAGATTTTTTTTCTGCCAATTTGCATGCCCAATGACACAGTGAAAATAGCTTTCTTGGAGCTGTTTTTTTTTTTATTGTTTTTTTTTAAGTGTGAGTATATGTGTAGGCTGCTTTCTCACTACCTTAATATTTCCACTTTTAAAATCGTGGTGTTTCTCTGTGATTATTTTTGTTATCTGTCGTAATGTGCAGTTTATCTTTTTTGTCTACATGCCTTCTGTAGTAAACCCTCGTCAACTTAAAGTCATAAGAAGTCATAAGTTACTGTTTGCCAAAATATCACGAGCCTACCACTTCCGCTTTCATTTAAAACCATAACGAACATGGCTGCCGGTGTTTGTGGTGAGCAGTTCCGTGCACCGCTTAGCTCGTTGAGCTCATCTCTTTTTATGAGTGCAAGTCGTTTCGCGTTCACCGAGATGTTTAGAGGAAGATTTCTTGAACCGAGATAGTTTGCAACGAACAACTATAGCAAGTACACACCCCAGGAGCGTTGCACGAGTCCCTTAGTCCAGTACAGTGAAGCGTGGGTGGGCATACCACTACCTAAATTGCGTTTCAAAACGTAAATATTGTGCAAAAACGATTTTCGTTCGGGGAAAGTTTATTTTGTCACATATGTGTCCCGTCTAAACAGAAAAAAAAAAGAAAAGTTTTTTGGAAGTTTATTTTTTGTAAATGGTGCGAGACAGAAAAGAATATTTGAAAGAGTTCCTTTTAATTTATTACGCTGTTATGGTTGTTTGAGATTTTTCATTAGAGTCAGATTATTCTTAAAGGGCAACTCCACTCAAAAAGTCGACCCTATCGAAATGACTGATATCGCTTTAGGGCGTCAAAATACGGTCATACCCAAAATATCACGTCAAACCGGCGCCGCGTTACCGACTAAAACCAATATTAAAAATGTTCTCCGGCTCGGTTAGCGGACCGAAAGCGGGTGAGCAACGCTGGTACCGGGCGAGCTAGTGAAGCAACACTGGGCAATGACGTAGATCTAGTCCTACGCTCTCGTACGGACGCTGCGGACGCTTCGTTTCCCTTGGCATTCTGCGATTCTGCTGACGGCAAGAGGATCTTACCACATTATCCTGTGTTCTCCTATTTTTATTAGCGTCCAGGCAGTTAATTTAACTCCAGCATTGCTTCCACAACAGCGCGGAAGAGAGCGAAGCGGTGCTGCTCGCTCACGCGCGTATCGTGGAGCCGGAGAGACTCACCGGACTTGCGTTGGGCAATGTCGAGCACGACTTGTAGTGCTGTGGGTTGCACCTACAATCCGGTGCGCAACCCGGAGCTGCGGTTCCACCAGTTCCCAAAAGACCGGAAGAGGCACATGGTGTGGGTCGGTGCCGGTTCGCCTCATAGAATTCGGAAGACCGTCGACTCCGAGCTCCAACGCGAAGCTCTGCTCCCAGCACTTTACGTCAGAACCCCTACACACGGGATCTGCGGCTGCTGACTGTTGCGGGTTTCTCCACGAAACATGCGTCTTCGAAGAACGATGCGGTGCCGTCGCTGTTGGTGCGCGTACCGTCCGCCGGCTGCTCCAGCACGATCGGCCGGACGCAGCAGGTCGTGGCTGATCTAACTAGCGTGCACATAAAGGCAGCTTAGCGTTAACAACTTCGACCGCTTGTGGATACATCTGTCTATCTATCTCCCATTATTTCTTTTTCTCTTGGTCCGCGAGCAAGAAACAAATACAGTCACGCTGCGCCGGCACCAACCGCATCATATTTATAGCAGTCGGATTCGCTTGTCGGCCGGCAAATTTATAAATACACACTAAAACTTACTTCATTTGGTGCATATTAACAAAGTGAAGCGGTAAAAAAAGAAAATGTGCAACTTACCTTCTGTTTTGAAACTCCATGTGCGACTAAGCCGACATTGTCGGTGCGTCGGCTCAGAAGCGCGGGACCGCGGGACGAGAACTAGGTTATGCCGGCGACGCGCCATTAATATCAGTGTTGCCAAGCTGCTTCAGCCGGTAATTTCGGTTTCGCCGTGCCGTCGGAACGATACTTGGATTTGCGATATCTACAAAACTATACACACTACCAAAAAACAAATTATATCTCGTGCTTCAGGGTCGTCGACTTCGACTAAACAGATCATAACCCCAAAATTGTAAAAATGGAGCGGAGTTGCCCTTTAAGAAAGGGGAGTGGAGGACATTGGCCCTAGCGTGGCGAGAGTTGGGACAAGTCGGAAAAACAGCGGAGTTGGATGGGGCATAGCCGGCCCTGGGCGAGGTTCGGAAGGCAGAGGACGCCGGCTTGCCCGCATGGCACAGTGAGGCCCTGTTTGCAGCACGGCGTCTGCCAGGCACTGTCCCAGCTGGTGGTGGACTACCCCGTCACGGTGTACTCCTTTGCATGGACCAGCGCCCTGGGTTCGCCCGTGTCGTCATCTCTCACTCTGCGGTCTCAAGCCAGTGTCAGTTCCAGGTTAGAGGCTGTAGTTGGCACCTAAAACTACTTTTAGTTTTGCATTCGTAGGCTGTCGTCGGGGGCAGGAACTCTCTGATGTGCATACTGCTACTTGTGCTCGCAGGCGATGACATAGCACTTTTCATTGCATGGGTTCCATGTCTCTACCCAATGTGGCAGCCTAATACCCACGTCAAACGGCGTCCTGAAGGCCCTTTTCATTAGACGCTATTCTGCCAAAAGAGCTGTTGTCACATGGCCATGCCATTGACCACTGTTGATTGCTTTGTGGATGATCATTGGCAGTTAAAGCTGAAACTAAAAATGATAAACAAAACTTTAAAACTGTTCGAAACATTAAAACTTTAAATGATAATTCTACTAAGAACTTTCAAATGCATGTCATTCAGTATACCT
>JAZHYW010023055.1:0-18573 GCA_037355805.1 Ixodes ricinus | reverse complement strand
CCACTTCGTTCTCGGTTACGTATTGCTGCTAGAAGCGCGAGTACCAGCGCTTTTTGCGTTTCTGCCCAGCTCGTTGCGCTTGAGCAAAGCCTGAAGGCACGGAGTTTTCGTGCTCGCGCTTCCAGCTTTGCCTTCGACTCGCACATAAGGTGAAACGAAGTGTAACAGCAGGTTTTGGCCACCAGAAAGGAGGAAGGATATGACGTCACGTGCAGCCCATGACCCAGCACTAGCGGTCATTGAGATTTCTTCTTGCTGGAGAGAATCAAATCCCGTGATGCAAAATTCACGCTGCAGAAGTTTTTGCGCTCAGTGCAACTCATGTATTCAGAAACAAAAAAGTATTATTTTTGTGTGCAGGCGCGTCGTGAGGAATGGCTGCGAGCGGTCTGGCACCACAGAAAACGCGCTTTCTGGCGGGGGATCACGCTGTCTGTTCTGTGCGGAATATGCGGAGCAGAGGAACCGCTACAACACGAGTATGTTTTTAACCCCCGTTTTTTAAGATGCTCCGCCAGAGAGGTAATTTTTGTTCCTGAGGGTCTCCCTTCTCTGTTGGGGAATGCCAATTCGGCAGTTATATTTGTGTCATTTGTTAACAGTAATCCTCCATTTACTGCCGTTTTGCTTCCCAAAGCTGTGAAGTTTAAAGCAAAACTGCTGAAAAGTTCGAGCAGCTGCCGACGTTCGGCTGTCTTTCTCAGGCCAGTAGAGATCTTTCTCTTTCCAGGTATCCCTGCCGTACACACTATGTAGTTCTATTTATACGTCAGATTAATAGAAAGCCGTAATTCGGTCCTTTCAATGCCTCTATTCTCGGGGACTAACTTTTTGAGTTGTACGGATCCTCCTTGCCCTCGCAGCGAGCGGCAGGTTGATGTAGAACGTGCGATTGCTTTCTGCCTGCAGTTTCTGATCCGCTCGCCCTTGCTCCCTATGTTGCCTCCGTCGTCAGAGAACCGGTTCTGTGTTTGCCGAGTCCTGTCACTCCATTTCGGCACGGCAGACGGCTCTGCACGTGATCGCAAGAGAGCTCTCAGGTCAGGTCCTGGGTGGCGTCCCTGGTGAGCGAAATGGGGTACTCTAAGGTCGCCGTTTCGGTTTCCAGTGCGTTCCTTGCGCTCTTCACGTTGCTCACAGAACGCTTCACGCGATAGCTGCCAGCAATGACAGGGGCAGATATAAAATAATTGTATATTAGAGCCAGGGGCGGCCAGTGCCGGGGGGGGGGGGGGTCTGCTTAAATATGACGTCACGGTCGAAACGTTGCCCAGATCTATTTTTTTGTTAACCAAATATCTGCTATGTCACCAAAATTAAACTTTTGGCTGGTGTATATAAGTGATCTTATTAAAACAAAGTTAACGTTGGGGAGCTTAGGGGTCGCCCCTCCCCCCCCCCCCCTAAATCCCCCCGATTAGAGCGCGGCTCTTAGGCGCCTGTCCCCGGGTTGAGCGGCGTCGCCGTAACCGCGCGTTGCATTATGGGACGTTTCCCATGATGACGTCACGAGGGGAAATAATTCTGCCGCTAAATTTGGCGGGAAATGTTTCCGCTAAATTTAGTGGGCTAACTTCCCCGCTACGTTGTAGCGGGGAAACCGAGATTGGTGTTGAAGTCGTAGCGGCGTTAATTTCCCTACCAAATTTTGCGCAAAGATTTTTCTGGCTAAATTTCACGTGACGTTACGCGGGTAAAAAAGTTTCTCGCTAAACTTAGCACGAAAATCTCCCCCGCCTAATTTAGCGGAAATATTTGCCGCCAAATTTAGCAGGAAAGTTTTACCCTCGTGACGTCACGCTATGAATGTGACGTCATGTGAAGATTGGCGGAGAAAATTTCCCGCCAAATTTAGCGGGAAAAATGTACCCTCGTGATGTCACGTGTATGAATGTGACGTCACGTGGGGCGGAAAACCATTTCCGCAGGAAAACTTTCTCCGCTAAATTTAGTGGGGAAATCGACGTCGTGACCCTCAACACCAATTCAGTTTCCCGCTAAATTTAGCGGGAAATTTTTGCTAAATTTCCCACTAAATGGGAGGGAGCAGGAGGAGGAGGGGAGGGGTATGGAGGGGCATACGCTCCCTCCTCCTCCTCAAAGCTGCGCTCTAATTCGGCATTACAGAGAATTGTAAACGTCTTTAATTTTTTAGTGTACTTAAAAAAAGATTTTCCGAGGACACCTAAACAGTTCTTAGGAGTTGTGTGAATGCGAAGGCATCCCTGACTCGCTGGTGACTGCTGCGCCGCTGGGTGAGGCAGCGGCGGGCGTGTGAAACTCGGCGCGGCGCCAGGAGTGGGAAGCTCGGCGCGGCGCGTGCTGAAGTGATGTGTCCTCTTATCATCATCATCGCCCTAGTACCGGTTGACGACGTTAAACCTCAAAGCATAACGTTAGGCCTAACTTCAGGCCAGCGCATACCCGCCCTTTCCGGTGTGCTGCCAACAGTTCGGCTGGCTCCTTAGCAACGGTGACGCCGTTGCTATGGAGCCAGTGACACGTCGCAGTCAATGGGAATTTAGGTCCCGTTTCGCTCAGGGGAATTAGGTGCAGTTTTTCGCTGCTACAGATGGAATGTAGGTGCAGTTTCGCTCAGCCAATGAAAATTTAGTTGCCGCTTATCGCTGCTACAGACGACGATAACACCAGCCACACTCGGGTAACGCCGGTTCGCCCCATGAGACAGTTAAAGGGGCTCTGCAACGACTTTTTGACTGGTTTTTAATTTGCACCGAACCTGAGCGCACTGAACGTAGTAACTTAATGAAACTTCTCTTTTCTCGAATTTTGCTTTATTTTTAAAAGTTATAGGCAAATTAAAATTAGAAAAACAAGGAAAAAAATAACCTCCTTCTTGACTTCCTTGGTTTTGGCTTGAGGGCCGTGAACTAGAGGAGGGGTAGTGAGCTCAGCGAGCGATCACGGCTGCCGCACTCGCTTGTCGACGGCTCGAGAGGGCGCCACTAAAGCATGTGCTGGATAGGCTGGATGAAGCAGGCGGCCAGGGCGGCTCGCATTGCATTTGCTGCGCGATGAAGCACTAATTCAGCATGACCCTTCGTTGGTAAAAAACGACAGCAAACACGGGGTAAAGATCAGTTCAGAATGGGAGCCACTTCGCGCACTCTAATAGCATCCTTGATCATCCGCACCGGTGCGCACCGGAACAGCGAGGTGCGCCCCTTCATCTTCGATCAAGTGCACCGGTGCGCACCGGACGTCCTCGATCAACGAAGCGCACTTTCCCGGTGCGGCTTTTGTTGCCCCAACGCGCACCGAGAAAATCGACGGTGCGCTGGGGTTGCAGTCCCATCAGGCTTTGCGGCCAGGAGCGGGAATCGAGAAGATGGCGGGAGTAGCAGACGCGCAGACTATCGAGATGGCGATCTTGCAAAAACGAACACGTCTCGCAGCTGCACCAGTTGAATTCCTCACCTCTTCTGACGGCGAGACTACGAACTTCTTACCATCGCCGCGATTACCGGCGATTGCTGTGGTGGCAAGGAGCGCCTGAAGGTACGAACTTCGTGGAAAGCGTCGCGAGGTGTTTCCGATGACAGCGAGGTACGGCTATTATCTGGTGTTTCTCTTTCTTGGACCAGCAATGGTGGCCAACATACACTGTAGAATTGTCACCCGCTTCGTGACCCCATCGACAATCACGTCCACGATGTTCATTTGTGTGGGACCGTCAAATCCGCGAGTGAAAGAACAGGAGACATTGACAGCAGACAGGCACCGTGCGCTGACCTACGCAAGAGAAAAACGAACAAAACGCGAAGTGACGCAAGGTGGAGCTCGCCTCGGTGCACCGGCGCGGCGCAGTTTTTCCTCGATGTTGCACCGACTTCGCGCTGCACGACCGAGGAGCGCTGTGCACTGTGCTGGTTTCAGGGCGATTCCGGTGCGAGCTGATCGAAGATGCTATAAGAAAAAATGGAGGAAAAAGGTAGCAACGGCGCGTCTTCCTCCCTTTCTACTGACGCGCCCCCAAGCGGACACGAGAAGAAGGGAGGAACGAAACGTTTTTCTCCTTCTCCAGGCAGACGGGAGAAAGCTTTCGCCCTCCCGACTTATATTCTTTCGGTTTCGTTTTTCGAGCACGTCGCGCACGTTGTTTAAGAAAAGTTGTTGAGTTGATTGAGCTTCAGCGGCAACGAAGACCGCCGTTAATTCCGTCTTCTAGTCCAAACGTGCAGAACATTTCGGTTGCATTGATGTTTTAATCACTAATTTTATCAAACGAGGAAACGAAGCCGCTAGAAACAGCGAAGTTCCGGAGCAGTGCCAGCAGAGTTACGTACACTGGGTAAGATCGCCGTGTCCGGATTGGGACGCCTTTTTTGGAGGTCGATACGGGGCAGAGACGTCCGTGACGTCACTGCCAAAAACGTAAAAACAAGCAAAAAGTTTTTTTTCTTTTTACGTTTTGCGGAGAGTTTGTTGCAGGTGGTTGTGTCTAGTGTCGGGGCGGGGGAGTGGCGGTCGCGGCGTGTTATTGTTGCAGTGCCATATGCTAAAGAACAGAGGCCAGGTACACGAAGCGATCTTACGCCAAGAATGTACGTACGACAACAGCTCCGGAGCAGTCTTTCTACGATCAAATCAACATGACCGACAACGTCGCTCAGTTACTTGGTCGCGACGACCAACGGACATTTATTTTTCTACGTGCTCCTCTCGCGTGTCCCGATTTCAAGCAGCAAGAAAAAGAAGGAAGTACTCGAAACCGGCCACGACGAACATGAACGCTGGATCCACAAACATCCGGGGAAAGGTACAACGGCAACGATGCCACCGACCGAGCGAGCTCGAGGCCGAGCAGGCACTCCGACTCATCGCAACGTTGCCGGCGTTGCTCCGACGGTCTTTGGCCAAGACCGTCTGCCCACGAGCGACCGGCTGGCTTGCTGAATGGAATACGCGCCCGCGCGACCCTCAATTTTAGATTAAGGGGTCATTCTCTTCCCCTTGTCATCTCCCTTTCCGAGGCAGCGGTGACGAACGCTGTCGTCCATTCTATCTCCTTGTTTTGTGTGATTTGGAGCTCAAATAAACGCCGTATGGATTACTTTCGCAACAAGGTATGTACACTTTGTTATTAGTGGGCCATTTTTATTCTGACACGCTTGTCGCCGCGGGGGCGCGTTCACGCTCAATTGTTTCCGATAGTACATTACTGTCGAGCTATAACAGCTCATTGGGAGCTACGCAATGCCGGTCCCACCTTTCTTTGCCGAGAGTCACGTCAATATCGACTGGTACTCGTAAAAGATCGGTCCCGAAGAACTTCGATCAAACGTGCGCGTCCGCTCCGAGTGTGCGCAGGTATTTACGTGGCTCTTGCTGACACACTCGTAATTGAAACGTCGGCTCGCTGCTGCATCTCCGAGACCGCGAAAAACGCCGCTGCGATTTGCTTCCATCTACGTCGCTTTGCAAACGACTGGGAGCATACTCGAGCTGGGAGATACTCCGGAGGAGTACGCGAAGTGAAGAGGTGAACGGTAACGTTGGGTGAACGGTGAACACTGGAGGTGAAGATGGTGGAGATGTCAACACAGGATGTCAAGGTAACAAAATAAACCGGACATGACGTCACAGACGTCAAAATACTACTCTGCTATTTCGCTCTGCCCCGTATCGACCTCCGAAAAAGGCGTCCCGTCCGGATTACGGAACCCACGCCAGCCCACGCGGAACTGCAGCAACTACAGTAGCGGAACCACGCGGATCTGTGTCGACGTTTTCGACGTTATGGAAATCGCAGGAACTGCGTCCAAGACCGGCAGGTTTTGCTGCCGGCTGCCTGGGTGCCTTCCGTGCTGAGTTCGGTTCTGTTTTCCGATGCCGAGTGCCAACCGGCAATCAACGTGGCTTTGTATTTCTGCGTGTCAGCAACATAGCAGCAACATCGTGATGGCAGTGTTGTGCGTTGTGAACAGAAGACTGGAATTATCGCCGATGTGACCGTGTGTTCGCGTATCAGTGGTGTAACAACAAGATGAGATGACGTAAACTGTCGGGCATTGATGCCGCTGGTCGGGCCGTGATCGGAGGGGGCGGGGTGTCGCAGGTTGACATTCCGCTTTACATTAAAGAGTTTAAGACCACCTGAGGGATTAGGTGCAATCGGTCGACGTGCGGATAGTCATGTTGGAACGCTGGTCTGAACAGTAAGCTCCTATCGTACTGTGGCCAATGTGACTGTCGGTTGTCTCCTCCCCGAGAGCGATTGCGCTCTGTGGAAAGGACTGAAAAGTACGAAATTATGACGGAAAGCACGTATATATACAGTGTGGAATTTCAGCATTAAAAAAGAATAGTAGGTAAAATCGAAAAAAAAAAGCTACCCTTTATTTTGCTGGTTAAATATACTACAGTATACAGTTCCTGGAGAAACTGCCCTCCAAGTGGCGCGCTGGGATGAGCGCTAGAAGTTTTCGAGCTCGCCACGGTGTAGCTCCGTAGACTTAACACCTGCCGCAAGTCGCGGCTTTGACTGCATTCAAGTTGATCGAAAAGCGATTTCTCTGCCCGTGAAGCATCACTTCCAGCTGAGTGAATGAATATCCGCTCTACAGAGTTTAATTCAAGACGGCAATTGAAGCCGTGCGCGAACAGCACAAATAGAAAAACAAACTACAATAGAAATACCGGCTACGACGTGCCGTGCGGGGAAACAAACTCATGGCTTCGAGCCGCATTGGAGCAGCTTGATTTATTGGCTTTCAAATAATTACGGCATGATCGAGCGTTTACTTCTTAATAAGAGATTCATCCCCTGAGCCATTCGAAATATTCTCAGTGGTATTACATTGCTGGGAAAAGATCAACATGCTGGGAATATTTTTTATTGCTTAGGGAGTCACCGAAAAGTTCCGTACGTTCAAAACGACCAGTATAAAAGACGGAAACGCAGAGCTCGGGTGTAGTGTTCGGGTTAGTGTGCCGTTGTGTTGACGTTTGTATGTTTCATGTGTGTGTATGTCAATGTATGTTCACCTGATGCTCGTAGTATGCGTAATGTGTGTACAGTAGAGGATCCGAAAGCGCAAAAATAGCCTGAGCAAAAAAAAAAAATATTTTTTTGTAGAATATGAATTGTGCGGTACCTAGCGCCGCCTAGCCTAGCTGCTTGCAATTACTCTGTTTGACCCTGCCATCTGGTGGCAAGCGATTTAACCTTCTTTCACGCTACGCGGTAAACAGCGGCTTCGAGTTTGTTCTTTTGAGAGCGGCTTTTGGTTTCGCGGATTGGTTTGCCATTCCTCCGTGATGTGCGGTTGGCGAAAGAATTGTGACTCGAGGAACAGCAAAGGTAAGACGTGAAGTGCGCGAAGTAACTGGTTATCGGTTGTCTCCGTTTAACATCGCAGTGCTGAGGACGAGAAGACTAAGTAGCTGCTTTCGAAACGCAAGTTTCTGTACCTGCGGGGGAACCTGGCTTCGGAAATAAACACAGTTCGCGGAAAGCTCGTGTTACGCTTTTATTTGCTGCTCCTTTCGTCCCGTACAAGAGACGTAGCGTCCTCGTTAAGCCTTATTGAGCTCTATTTCCTCGATTCAGGGCCGCCATAATGAGATGCAGGCGACGGAGGAACTATTTGCTCCCCTGCTTCAGGGACGAAGGTTTCTCCCTTTCTGTAGGAACATAGGTTACAAGACCGTTCCTCCCCTAAGGGAGGACTATCCATACCCTTTTTTCTAAGAGTGCGCTGCCATACCGTCAAACGGCCAAACCGCAAGCCAAACCTGCTCACCGAAGGCCTTCGGAACGCTCGGAACCGGTCGGATACTCGAGCCCATACGACCACAGCGCTGCCGCGTACAAGCGGGACCTTTCTACGCTCGCCGTTCGTCGGTGCCTGATCCCACTACCCCTTTCTAGTATACGCGCCGCCTTTTCCACCGCTTGGTGGCAGGTATGTCGACGGGTCATTTCTTGTTACCGTACTTTATAAACTGCATATGTTTCTTTTCTGATCTATAATACTGAACAAAAACTACTTTCATAAGTAATTGAAACGGTTCGCGCCACTTATATTTTGTATTTAGACTAAAAAAAGGCTTTTAGCGGCTATGACCAGTAGTAAGGCCAGGACAAAAAACGTCATGATGTCGTCACATATCGCGCGCTTTCGGCACCGCGGATCGCCTTCGTAGGTGGAGGAGGTTTCCGCGTCGTCCGGTTAAAATATGACGCACTGATATTTAGTTACTCTCTCCGTGTCCGCTGGCTTGCCCGAACCCCAAGAGACGTGGAAACCGCAAAAAAAAGAAAAGTAGACGCTTAAATATGATTGCAGGGCCCCTTCATTGCTTTCGAATTAAGAACCCAAACGCAGAAAGGTTCTCCTGGGGTACTTGAGATTAAGTTTACCAGTTAAGGTGGCTCAAGACTTCATTCAAAGAAGACTTGGAGCCTAAAAAATGGCACCACTGTCCAGGACGACTTTTTTAGTAAGAAAAACAATGACGTCAATCTCATATTCGTACCAAGCAGCAGTAATCCTCAAAATGGTGGAACAATTATAGCCAGGCACGAGCCAGGATTTTTATTTCGGGGGGGGGGGGGGGGGGGCGCTTATGACAAAATGCTATATGAGGGGAGGGGGAGAGGAGGTCCCAGCAAAATGGGATATTCGGGGGGGGGGGGGGGCTCGGGTCCCATGCACCCCCCCCCCCCTGGCTACGTGCCTCAATCGCACGTTAATGGCAATCCGAGGTTAGAGGTATGGCACACATGCATGTATATACCTTCAGCATTGGTACTTACCAACAACTTCATGAAAGCAGTGAAAAGAGAACAGAGGCTGCTGCCACACTCGTGCATCATGGCAAAATGTTGTCTCACTCCCCCACCCAATTGGCGTACCTACCCCAGCTGTAATCTGAGGTTACACAGTTGACATATAGACAACAGTTATACGTCTGCATTGGTTCTCTGCATTTTAGTGAAGCTTAAAAAGTATAAGGCAACTACAAAATGAAAAAAAAAAGTCCTGAAGTTTTACAAAGCTGCTCACTTGAATGTTGCAACTGGCTTGTTTCATGTAAGGGTACCTTTTAATCCCCAAAACAGCTATTTAAGCAAAAAGAGGACTAGGGTCACTCGAAACGAGAATGGGTAAAAGCACAGATTCAATTCAGCAATGATCATATCGTTTTTCATACCATATCATACAAGCAGTGACAGGAGGCCACCAGGTGGCCAGCTTGGTTCAACCACCTTTACGTGAGTTCCCGTACTTTTATTTCGTTCGACAAAATTTCGGAAAGTTTTATATCAATCAGTTCGCAGAAAACAAAACACAAACGCGTAGAAAAAACTCAAGAAAAATTTTAAGACCCACTCGCGGATTAGGGACCCGGAAATGTTAGAGAAAAGAAGCTTAAGACGCCGGCCAAATCCAACATGGCCCCCCATCGACGTCATGCTCCAGGGAGCCCAAGACGCCTTCGGCCCCGACCGCTATGTCCTCGAGGCCCCCACGCTCCAGCGACTCCCATGGATAGAAAACGGAACGGTTCAAGGGAGGCTACCGAGCTCAAGACCACCAATCGTCAGCATCCCGTCATTGAAAGGATTGACTCGGGAGCGCCAGCGGTCAGGACGGCCCCAACGGTCGGCGAGATTCAAACCGGGACCATTGCCAGGCCTCCCGGGGTGTCTGGAGGGAGGCGTGTGGCGATATTTGTACTATTGTAATGTCGTGTATTAGAGTCGTGATCGTCCAAGACGGCGTACTGCATCTTTTTATTTTCTTTTTTTCATCCACTGTAGCCTGCAAGCCTATCAAGAAAAAATAATAATAAAGCTTTTGGCTATAGAAAACTGTCTGTCTATATTCTGTTACGGCATTGAGTAGCACTGCGTCCCCTTTTAGACGACCCGCTGCGCTTGTTGTTGTGGTTGCAGGTGTGTGTACGCGCGGCGCTGAGCGGTCGTTCCGGTTGCAACGGACGCAGTCGTAAATACGCGCTCGTTGCACATGTCTGAACCAGCCTTCCCTCCGTCCTCCCGAGGCGAAAGTCAACGTGGCGACATCGCTTGACATCACGTACCAGAGGTAACGCTGCGATGTCAAACTTTGGTTTGGTTAGGACTTGCCCAAACCGCAAAACGCCCGAAAAGGTCTGCGTTTCGTCGTCCTCGGAACCCGAACATGATTCCGAAGCGCTGCTATCGTCCACGTCGGAGTGGCGTCATAGGAAATCATCCCCAGGTCGGCTGTCCGCCGAAGAATTTCAACCTCCAACGGCGTCAGGTCCTCGAGCGTAGAGAACTCCGCCGACTCCGCCATGATCGAAGCTCGAATGACAAAGAGGTGAAAGAGGTTCGGCCGATGCGGCTGCCTCGGGATCACTGCGCGACGGAACGTCGTCCAACGCCATTGGCCCGAGATCCTTTTGATAAGCGCGCGAGGACCAATGAGAGTGGTTTCGTTTTCGGATGGATCCGAGGTTTGGCGGCCTTCAATTACATTTTTATTAAAGAAATAATCACCGTATGACTATACTTTTTGGTTTTTAGGGATACTTAGGGCGTCTAAATTCAGCTGTCATCATCAAAACACGAACTCAAAAACCACTTGAGTGTCCCTTTAACTGGTGATGAAATACAAAACTTAAAGGGCCCATGAAACGAATTTTGGGTTGGGATGAATGATTTTAAATTGGGACTTTACTAATCGCATATCGTTTAGTTGGCCAAAAGAAAGAGGCTAGAAAGTCAAAAGCCAGCTTTTCGGTACGAACATTTGAAAATATAGCGGACTATTTTGTACCTTCTTGCCTTCGAAAGCTCTCCGCCTTTTCACTATGATACATCCGCGGTTCCAAAGGCGCGTCACCGGCGCCAAACTGACGTCAGCAGAGCCCAGCTCACGCATTGGACACGAGAACTGCGTCACTCGGACGTATGCGCTCGTCAACAATCAATCCGTCGACGAATATTTGGATTCGCGTTCGTGGCCAATGAGTGCCCTGACAGAACTTATCGTCACTGGGGAATGACAAGTTCTATGGTGTGCATAAAAGCACGGTGGAAGCTAGAGTCATCGCACCGGTGCCGAAGGAATGTCACGACCACGTGATTTCACAATTCGCATTTGAGTTGAGGATTAAAGCTAAGGAGGAAGAAGTAGGAAAATCGTTTCATGACCCCTTTAAGGAACTCGACAATAAGCTTCTACAATGACCAATACTCTCAATTTAGCCATGTTTGTGTAAAGTTGTCTCGAAGTGGACATGGTTCGACTATTTTCAGGCATTCGTTTATCATTTCAAATTAGGACACCCGCGCCTCATCCGGGAACTTTTTTGAGAATCGGCCGAATTCTTGACTGTTGGCGAAATACAATCTTTAAGGCCATCGAATACTAACCTCTGTTATTGCAAAACCTTGGGCTTCAGGCCCTCTTCGAAGAATATGATATCATATCAAAACTATGATATCTAATTTTGATTAGAGCGATGTTGTTCTTCAGACAGAGACAGAGAAAGACGCTTATTATGTTCTTGAGCATATTTCAAAAGCTCTACGTAAATGATGACGTCAAAATCCTGAGACTGGGAAGGAAAATTGAACCAAAAAGTGGTAAGATGACACCGAAATGAGGAGACAGACAAACGTCTCAAACTCAGAAACAAATTTTATTCCGTCCACAGATTTTATAACCAGCTCCCAAGGTCATCGCCAACGCACACCGATACGCTTCTTCCTTTCCAGTATAACCACAAAGAAAACATTCTATACCCCAAATACATCAAATGTATCAAATATTAATTTGAATATGAGTGGTGTATTTGTGTATTTTATACGCCTTTCATTGCACCTTGATGTTTGGCATGGTGGTTGCGGAGTTCTTTTTACTTTTCATTTTAGCTAAATTACTTAAGCACCAAAGAGCATACACATGCTACAAGAGTAGATACACGTACTGGCGTCTGCAACAGTAACTTTTCTAAAAAAAAAGTCTAAATTAAATGGCATGTTCCTTCAGGCAAGATGAGAGTGTACGGCACCTGTACACACATTCTGAGCATTCTCCGTGGTGCTTGGGTAATTTGTCAAAAAAATGCATTACGTGACTCTTCGACCTTTCTTCGCCAGCGTAACTGCTTACTTCTGCTAGCGATTTCACGACACTAGCGAGCAGCGGCTTGAGCGTGCCGAGTTACAAAACCGTTTTCTCAAAATCCCAATTGCTTCCGTTCTTTTTTTACTTTCTCATAGTTCAGCGCGGAAACCAAGGTCATACTTTGCGCAACTAGAGATTATTATCACCTTCATATAGCACGAACACCCCTGTTTTCTCGCTGTTAGACGCGAGAACGGGCTTGAGCGTACCCGATTGCGGGTCGCGCGCCTCGCTAGCCGCCGGTGATGTCACGTTTCGATGGCGGGGAAAACTCGGAAAAAACTGGAGAGAACTATGTTTCGATTTCGGCAGCGAACAAAATATCACTTTTCTGAATTAACTAGAATGAATCTGGGGAACGATATACCGTTTCGGAATCAGGAATCCATCCGCATTCAGGTGATGCATTTGAATTAGGTAGCTCAAAAAATCGGCGGAGTTCCCCTTTAAGTAATAAACCGCCTGTAAGCGATCTGACGAGCGACGAGACAAGCGACGGCGACTCGCTTCGCTGTCACTCGGTCAGTCGCGCGACGAAGCAAGCCGCATGAAAGCAACGCGAGCAAGCGACCAAGGCGATGAGCGACGTTTTCTAGAAATACAAAAACTGAGCAAAGCGACGAGCGACGCGACGAGCGACAGGGGGAAATGTTCGTCGCTCGTCGCTGACTCCTTTCTGTCCCCGTCGCTCGTCTCGTCGCTCGCTAAATCGCTTACATGCGGTACGGTTTTCACTTCCTACTCATGAGCCGGTTTAGCCAAAACGACCTGCTTTCAACACAGTGTGCCGAAAATCCGGTGCCCAGAACCTTGGGGTTCAGGTCAGCACTCCGGGCAGCAACAATGGCACAATGCCTGAAACCGAGTAAGAGTGGGAACTACACTAATAAAGAGGGCTTAGTTCTGGTTAGCATGTCGCCAAAGAGAACCAGCCAGCACAGTCCGTAGAGTACTCCGACGACATCCTTCTGCTTGATGTGGCTGAGAGAGAGAGAGGGAGGGAGGGAGGGAGTCGTTGAGAGTACTTGGCCGGATATGTTGTCCGCCAAGGTCAGAAAGGTACAGCTGCGACGGAAAAGAGTAGCACAAGTGACCGACGACCGGAGCGGCAAAATCGCGAGACGCGGCGCTATTGTTCCCGTGCGCGCCGATAGCGAGAGTGCCAGTCACGTTCCATATCTCAACGCGGGGGTGGCCGGCAGAAAGCAGCCTATCCTAAAGCCCGCATTTTAAAAGCTATCTTATCCCTCAATTTTCTGCCGGCCACCCCCACGTTGAGACATGCAACGTGACTGGCACTCTCGCTATCGGCGCGCTCGAGAACAATAGCGCCGCGCCTCGCGATTTTGCCGCTCCGGTCGTCGGTCACTTGTGCTACTCTTTTTCCGTTGCAACTGTACTTCGTGTGACGAATGCCGTGAGGCGATTGGTAGTGTTGGCGCAATGTGTGAGCTAACGAAGCTCAAATCCTACAATAAGGATGACCACCTGGCAGTGCCTTCTTCATCCACCCTGCAAGTTATGGAGACAGCCGCGGCATATTTTAGGAAAAATGAATGCCGCCGGCTTGTGAATGAACAAAGCATTAATGAGAGTTCTAAAGCAAAAAGATGTTGGATTCCATGTTCACAGTAAACTGCTTCCTACAGTGCCACTGGATTGCTAATTAATCTAACACGCACAGTTCAGCAGTTCAGTTGCTGAATGTTTTTTTTAAACTAGAGTTGTTTTATGTCACTTTCTGTTTTATGTAGGAATAATAAAATTAATACGATAACAAAAAATGCTTAGCCTTAGTACTGACAAAAAAGATATTAAGGTGAAGCCAAAATTAACGAATACTATCAATTCCACTAGACAAAAAAGTAACGAACATACTAGTTTGTTGTTAAACCAATGAGTATACAGAGCAATTATAAAATTACACGCGTGAATTCACTCGGTAGCTCACTGCGTGCTTGTGATTCTTGCTATAAAGTCTCAGAAGTGGCGATTACGACGATCAAGTTTAGCCATCAAAAAACAACCATGTCTTGTAACTGATTGGACAACATGTTTGATCAGACGCGTCATCATAGTTAGTTTAATTGCTAGCAAGGTGATGCTTTATCGTCCTATCTGGTTGTCTATCATTTTGCAACCTAGACAAAACAGACCGCGGCTGCAGGACTTCCAAGTTCATATATGCTTTAATTTATATTAAGACACTAGTATACACGACAGAAATCGCAGCTAGTAAAATTTTAACAGTATGATTTTGATAATAACATAAAGATAAACGACATTGCATTTTTTAATGCAAAATAATTAACTGTCCGATGGAGTGAACTGGCGTTATTTGCTTTTGAAGCCGCGCCAAACGGCACCTAAACTCCCCTGTCACAATGGAGCGAAGCCTGTCGTCCGTAGCATGGCGATTTAATGGATAGGCTCCCATTGGCAGGCGCGCGTCATAGTTTCAAGAAACGAGGCTTCTATTGACTGCCGCGCGGCGCTGGTTCCAAGGAACGCCACCAGGGAAGCCCTCTCCATGGCGGGGCAGTGACCCGGCCACCGGTAGCAGGGAGCGGCGAGCCGCAGAGCCAGCAGACCGCACCCGGGCAGACTCCGGAGAGGCTGCACGGCCGAGCTCAGCGCGGCGCGGCCGCTTCACGGGACCGCATGCTCGGCCGTCGGCTTAACCCTGGCAGTAGCGGAAACGTGGCCGTCCACGCCAGGACGCCGCAGACGAACTAAGGGAGTGGAAGAACGACATTCATGCTTTCGCTTTCACAACTCATAAGTACTTAGGTGTGCTCGGTTTGTTTAATGATCTTCTTAATTTGCTACCCCGAAATGTTAAAGACATTCCAGTTCACTTTGAAATACCTACTAAACTCAGTAACCTTAGTGTTCGGGCTATTGGGACCAAATCCGAGGATTTAGTGGACGCCGCTCATGGCTTATTTACAGTAATTCCCTTGTCCTTGCGCCAGGTTTGCTTCCCCGCAGCATAATGCGGTACGTGGAGAAGCACCCTTCCCAGGTGGGTGGGTACGCGCTCTTACTAGCCAGGGATTGCAGCTTGGCTGCAAATCGCCGGATCCTGCAACTCTAGGTTTCAGTTCAGCGTGAACCAAATGAAAATTAGTGACTGGGAAAGAAAAAGCGGTGTTCATAAAGCCCCCCCCCTTCCCCCGCCCACATGCAGCACCACCCAACCTAGGCAAACTTATGCCAAGCCGGAACCCGCAGCTTGGCGGGTGGAGATAATTTGGCGTAGCTATGGTCGATTTGTAAGTGGGTTCGATTATATTATTGGTCGGACATCGTGCTTTCGAAAGTCAAGCTTCCATGTGAGCAGCCACGAAAACACGACATTGCGCAACGAAATAGCGGCGCTCATGCTACTTGAACGTGAAGAAGCGGTGACGGTCGAGCCATTTTGTGTGATGTCACTGTAGTTTTGATGTAGCTCGTCTAGTCCAAGCACCTTGACGAACTGACTTTTTTCGAAACGATATCCCATTTTAATGCAATTTAACGTTACCTCGTGGCCCCAAAGAGGAACTATTCGAAACTTCATTTTTACCTTTGTCTGCGTGTGCAGTTGAAGACCTGGATGGACGAGTGCTTGACTCTCATTCAGTTGTTCGTGAAGAATCGCGTCCGGGACTTCCACCTGCTGGTGAACTCAGTCGCGGTACGGACGTCATCCTGGCTCCCAGCGTACCAGATGAGCAAGTCAAGCAGCCACCTTTGGTTGATTCCGGAAAAATAAACATTAATTAGGCCCCTTCATTCATCATTTCTCGTATTAGCCATTTATAAAATTATCGGTCGAAAGAAGAGGGATTTATCACAAGGAACCACAAAAAAAAAAAAAAAACGCTTTTAACGGCGAGTGTAAGTACAAACGGAACGTAGTTTGTGTTTATACCCTGAACCCCCCCCGCCCCCTTCGGCCTAAAAACAAAAAAAAAAAGCAGCGGAAATAAACGCCGCGTCTTGTTTTTTGAGAAATCGGGGCTAAGAATAATACGCCGGCCATTTGGCACTTCAGTGTCTACCAGCGCGGATATCTGATTTTAAGGTTAAAATTAAGGGCTTCGATGACATAAAACGTAAAGCCCGTTTCGGATAAGCGCAATTCTGGTTGCGATTTACAGTCTCGTGCGGCTGAAAGAATGTGGACATGTGGACACAGCACGCACTCCAGCTGCCATCCACGTTTTTTTATTTAACAGCGGTAGTTGTTATTGTTTCTTTCTGGCTGAATAAGCTCATGTACGAACGGAAAGCCTCACTTAACGGCAGAGGCACTGCTCTCCCTCTCCCCGTCGTTCCTCACACATACACGCCAACTGTAGCAAGGCTCTCTCTCGCTTCCCCCTTCCCCCCTGTAGGCTGCCGCTGTTCCGAAAAACCCACGTGATCACGGGGAGAACGCTCGCCGCCTCTTCATTGTTCCTGCTACATCCACGTAGCCTCCGGCGACCGGCGACGCACTCACCCCCCCCCCCCCTTTTCCGGCAGCCGCCCTTGCGGAATACCCACGTGGTCGCGCTGTGGTGACATAGCTTCCTTGGGATGCCTTCTTTGCAGGTCGTCAGGGCGCAGTCACGGGACCACCTACGTGCCCCCTCGCCCCTTTTCTCCCCCCACCCTCCCCCTCAGGCCGAAAGTTTCCGTTTTCAATTTGATCGTGTTCGTCCTCTTCTCCGGCGTTTCTTACTCTTTGCTTCGCCCCCGTCAAAGCGTCAAAGCAGCCGTCGCAGTGGTTGCCATTTTCATGGTTTCGTCGTTTCGTTCTGTTTAGTTTCTGATGGTGGTGTCGCTATCGTGTTGACGTGTTGACGGAGTCATGTGTTGCGTGCCTAAGAAGTTTTGGTCCTAGTTGGCCGTGAAAATGTCTTATTCAGCGTGTGGTGGGACTCGCTCGACAGCTGATACTTTCGGAGGTTATACGCCCGGCGGCGATGTTCTGAGCTCTTGCTCGTCATTTCGACACGCATCTCACTTAAAATGTTGAATCTACAACAAAGGCGAGTTGAATATCCCCCTGTCTTGCCTGCACAGGCAAGACAAAGACTATACGCACAGGCGAGCCAGAGGGTACGCGCATGTAAGTGCGTACACTACGTATCACTGGAAATTTGAGACGCTTTTTGTTTCTCCATATTGTGTGAGCGTGTCTTCGTATGATTGCAGTTTCGCTTTGCCTCTGGCCCCCGGCTTGTTTTCATCCGGGTTTCGTGAGTTCGTTGCTTAGTTTGGATTTTATTTTTGGTTCGTGTAGCCTAACGAGCGGGTTAACTGCAGAAACGACCGTGATGTTATATAAGAGGTTGTGAATGCAAACATTGCCTCCTTGATGTTTCTTGACCGGTGCAAACGAAGAAAGGATCCGGTGAGGTTTCACGAGATACACGCATTTTCAATCAAATGCAAATTTTATGACGACATTCAGATTCTTTGTTTATATTAAACATGTGAAATAAACCATGAAAAGCAACGGTGCCGCATTCTGTAATGTTGGGCACAGCCAGCAAACGTTACGTGCGGCCCTCTTCGAGAAGATTTTTTTGTTTTTTTTTTTTGTTTAGCGAAAGCATTACGTGTCTTATAGAGCGAAGCCGGTGAAGCTGGCAAAGACGGAAACTAAATTCCCATTGAATGGGAATTTAGCAGCGAAACAACACCTAAATTCCCCATTGGCTGGGCGTTGTCTGTAATAGCGAAACGGCACCTAAATTCTCATTGGCTGCGAAAAATTTCTCAGGAGGTTCCTGCCTTAAACAAAAGTGAATTAATGGCTTTGAAAAGAAAGTTTCGACATTTCGGTCTGGGTGGAAGTTGAAACCGGTCCTCCTTGGTGCGAGACGAGCACGGTTCCCCGACGCCACGGCTGCTCTACGGTTCCGGCTGACTAAAGGTGTGCCTAGTGCGTGCGTCGTAGCTTTCGCATTCCCAGACGTAAGCGGTCATAAGTGTCTCTGCCGAGTTTTCTTTGCATTCCCGCATCCCTTAAAAGAAGGTCATAAAAACTGCGGTAGACAGTACATTTGTTTTCGGAAAGGGCGTGTTGAACCGCAACGCCGCCTGCAAAACGCCGGAGAGGTGGACGAACACGATCAACAATAAAAACAGAAACTTTGGGTCCTGGGGGAAGGGGGGGGGGGGGGAAGGGAGAAAGGGGCATGTAGGTGGCCACGGGATACCTGTTGTCACGTGACTGCCCCCTGACGACTTGCAAAAGAGGCGTCCCCGGTCCCTCGCCTCCCCACTGCAGCCTCCCAGGTTCCTTTTTCGTATCCTCTCCGCGCCTCTACAGAACAGCTCGCCTACGTACTTTCGCTTCTTCCGCCGCAGCCGCGGTCACAGGCTAAAGGGGCTTTAGCCACGGGCGCCCTCGCTCACTTCCTAACACAGATGGCTAAACCAC
>JAZHYW010023053.1:0-18075 GCA_037355805.1 Ixodes ricinus | reverse complement strand
GTAGCCGTTCCAGTTACGTATTGCTCTACGCACCCACAAGATCCATTCGTCTTATCAAAACAAAGGTAGATGGCTCGAGGCGCAGCACACGCACGCGCCTCGGAGAGCCCAAGTCAAAGAACGCTCTGAAGCCGCCATCACAGGCAGACACGTCGTTCCCGGTTTGTCTCGTTCTATGTCCCTCACTTCAAATAACGTGGTAGGGCCTCGCGCCCGCCCCCCCCCCCCCCCCCCCCCCCCCGCCGCCGCCACCCCCCCCCCCCCTCTACAGTAGCTTTAGCCCCTACTGCGGCTTTACGATGTGCTCGAAGTCTTTCTGAAAATGAGTGATCTAATGGTTTTCGATGACGCACAGCAAGTTTCTAATTAGAATCATATGTTTATTTTCACAACATAGAAAGTTAATGATGCATATTTAATTAATTAGCGCAGTAATTAGGAAATATCGCGCATGACGTCTGCCACCACGGGTAATGCGGTCCCGAGAATATTATCTTTTCACCTCGAATACACTAACTTAAAGAAATTTTGTCAGTCTTCGCCGAAACACCCCACCCGGTGTGTGTGTGTGTCTCTGTGTGTGTGTGTGTCTGCGTGCGTGCGTGCGTGCGTGCGTGCGTGCGTGCGTGCGTGCGTGCGTGCGTGCGTATATGGGCGGTTTCATTTGGATTCAGGCAACGAAGGTACAGTCGCATTTATTTATTTTGCTTCAAATTTTTATATTTCGTGGCGCATGTTCCAAGAAGAACAAACCATGTTTATTTTAATGTCCTGACATGTTTAGGTTTCGAGAGAAAAAAAATCTCAAAGAAGCGGGAAAGAACGACGAGGTTATGACGATTGTCGTGTGTGGACGTTTTTGAATCACTCTCAATCTCAAAGTATTCAAAAGAGAGCTTCTATATTTTTTTTATTGTGATATATATGCAAGTAGGTAAAACGACATTATAACTACTATTTTATTATTCGTCGCTCCAATCTTTGTAAAAATCCCCAAACATGCCTCCGCGAACAACTGTGACCTAAACTGCGGATTCTATTTTTTTTTTTTAGTCAGACTATGTTTATTATTGTTTTTAAAAATAATACCACGTGTAGAACCTTTCATTGCCTTCCACATTATGCAAAGTTTGTGTCTTAATCATGTACGAGTACTGAGAAATAAATTGTAAAACAGAGAGGTTTTCACTTTTCGTTCAATTTCAGCACGCTGTATAAAAAAAACATTTTTAATTTTAAAGAACAAATCACCAGTTGTTTGCAGAGTAAAATAGAAACGTAACAAAATAATAGAGTGACAAAAATAAATAAACATGATTCTGTTGTGTTATCAACGTGAATTTCGCATTCAAAATATAAAATTTCGCATTTAAAAATCTAGGCTTCCAATAGGAAGTGTATTTTACTCTAATGTTTTACAATATTATAACTTTTGACATTTCTAACATAGTATAGGTTATGTAGCGCATAGGATTTAGGCTTAAGGCGTCTCCAATCATGGCACCGGCGTGAAAATTGTCTGAAAACCCGCTTTCTGCAGTTGCCATTTTATAGGGTGTTTAGACATTTGGAATTGCAAACTTGTTATTCTATACCTAACGACATCACTGTCTTTTATGCGATTATTTATTAAACGTCCCTTAGGTTCTTATAATAAAGGATAAAATACAGCTATAACCCATAAACCAGTGATATGACTGGCCTAAGCCATTTGGCGCATGTTTCGGAGCAACCAAAACAGTGTTTTTGAGCAGCAAATGTGGCCTTTGGAGCAACCAAAACAGTGTTTTTGAGCAGCAAATGTGGCCTTTGGAGCAACCAAAACACTGTTTTGGAGCAGCAAAAGTGGCTTTTGGAGCAGCCAAGACAGTGTTTCGGAGCAGCAAGAGTGGATTTTGGAGCAGATATTCTTAGGAAAATAAAAATATTCGTTTTAAGTGCTGTACAAACAAAGGGCACTTTGCGTTGTGTTGTGATCTCATATGACGTGTTGTGACGGAACTCGCTGCTTCTGTTTTTACTGCTCAGACATCCCACAAGTGTACAGTGCTGTAGGCATTGTCAAACACTTTCGAAAAACCGCTTGCCACCGTTTTACTGGTTCCCGACGTGCCAGATTTTCGTCGAAAGTAAGCAAACGTAAAACAATGAGTTGCAAGCGTCCCAGCTGGTGCCTCAGTCACGCAATCATGTTCGCATGCGCGTGAGGCCAACTTCGGCAGACTTGCTGTTGGGCATGCTTCGTCACGCGAGCGCAGACAACGGCTGTCCGATCGAAACCGAAACCATGCTCCTCAGCTCCATCACTACCTTATCCCCTAAATTGTACACAAAACGTAACTTTCGAGCATGCGACAAAACAGTCTGAGTGGCGCGTGCTTGCAAGGCCTACAAACAAGGTACAAGCTAAACACACAAAGATAAAGAACCTGAGTGCATCGATGCAAGACATTGCGAGCCAGCCTCAAAACGTTCTTGGATCACTTTGTGCAGCGACTGAACTCGAGACAAGCAAGCGTGCTGTGCGGGTTCAGCTTGCAGACACTGCCTTCTTTGCGTTAGCTCACTTCTTTCTCTTCACCAACTTTCTTTCACAGCAGATTTTCACGTACCGAGGTCCCTCTTGAAAAAAAAACCCACGGAGAGAGGAATTTAGATAAACAATACTTTGACAGGGCAGTTTTTGAATTAAAGGTGGATTTTCGTAGTAACGTATCATTTAAACAAGAACAGGAATGTTGATGGACATGCGGTACTACTTAGTTTCATCTTAGAAAGTACCATATCTGCAGTGATGTGGGAACGGCAACATTCGACGTCGCGCGACCACGGTCACTGAAAGGCACTAACCAAATATAGTTTTCCCATGGCCGTTGCTTCAGGTCACAAAGTAACTCCTGCCGCGCAAAAACATGGTTTCGTTTCCTGCAGCGTGACGGCATGGCCGGTACCCGGCACGCTAGCGTCGGAGCGTCTGCACGCATCCGTGTATATCGCTATAAATATAAAAGAAGACACGAGAGACGAGACCCACAAGACGAGAGCGCGAAACGCGAGATGCCGAAAAAACCATGCAAAACCGGGTGGACAACTGATGCACGGTACTTTATCAGGTGGCCGCTTGCGCCACTAACACACACCTGCTCAATTAAAGTACTCAGTTTAGTTTCGGTTTCCGAAAGGCGACCTGAATTGGTCCTTTGGCGTAGGCTTGGAGCAGATTACCCATATTTTGGCGGAATGTAGCAGGATGTAGCAGGGTTAGCCCCTTGGCGCAGTTTGGCGCAATTGGCGCAGCAATCACATCGCTGCATAAACCCACCATCGGCATTTGCTCTTTTATAGCATATTTAGAGGCTTAAAATTCAAAACTAGTGCATATACCTCCTAACGGAATGTATGCTGGCTAAAAGAAAAATGCAAAAAAAAACGCGACGCAAAAAAAAAATCTTTTTTTTAAACGCGCTGAAATAAAACAAAAAGTGAAAATCTTTTTTTTGTTTTATAATATATTTTTCATTACTCGTACATGATTAAGAAACAAACTGCATAATGTCGAAGGCAATGAAGGGTTCCACACGTGGTATTATATTAAAAACAACACTAAACATCGTCGACTCAAAAAAAAAAAAAAAAATATATATATATATTATTATTATTTTATATATGTATTTATTATTCTTCGCTCCAATTTTGTAAAATTCGCCAAACATGCCTCCGCGAATGCATGTGACCTAAACTGCGGATATATATATATATATATATATATATATATATATATATATATATATATATATATATATATATATATATATATATATATATATATATATATACGCAGTTTAGGTCACAATTCGCGGAGGCATGTTTGGCGATTTTACAAAATTGGAGCGGAGAATAATAAATAGTAGTTATAATGTCGCTTTACCTACTTGCATATATATCACAATAAAAAAAATACAGCAGCTCTCTTTTGAATACTATGAGATTGAGAGTGATTCAAAAACGCCACACACGACAATCGTAAAAACCTCGTCGTCCTTTCCCACTTCTTTGAATTTTTTTCCTCAAAAACTAAACATGTCAGGACATTAAAATAAAAACGATTGTTCTTCTTGACAGATGCGCCACGTAATATAAAAGATTGAAGCAAAATAAAAAATGCGCCTGCACCTTGTTGCCTGAATCCAAATGAAATCGCCCATATATATTGTATATATGTATATGGGTGGTTTCATCTCAAATCGGACTGGCTAAAAGGGTCTAATGTTTAATTTTGACTAAACATATATATGTTTTCGTGGGTATTTCTCAAATGAAGGAGGGCGCAAACCGCATGTTGCACAGATTTTTTGTTCTCGAGTTACGAAGCGTAGAAGCCGCAGTGGCAGAAACTAGTATTTTTGTCTGCCGTCGCAGGTCGCGTGTTCGACACCCTCTGCTGTCGCTACTGTCTTTCCTCTACCATCTTAACTTGTTCGCCCTCATTTAATAGGTACTATAAAGATACCCTAATGTATTCAAATATTTCTAGAAATTTATTTATTTTTTACAAAAAAATGTCAGACTTGTCGTTCAGGTCGAGTTTTGCCAACTTTGACAGGTCCTTACTTTGTCTGTACTTGAGAAAAATTTTCTTTCTTTTTCTCTATAGAAAGCCCAAAGCAAGCCCATTATAGATTTGATAATACCATTATGCGATCTGTTGAGTAGCCTCTCCGCCACCTTCACGTAAACGTTGTGAGAAATAACAAATGTTGAAAGTTTGAAATCGATTTTCTCAAAAACATCATTTTTGTAAATTTTTATTTTTTTAAATTACTTTAGATATAATAGTCCACTACAAGAAAAACCAATCTAGAAATGTAATATTTTGCTTGTATGTCCTCTTTGTAAGCCGAAATTGTGTGAAATGTGTGCTCATTTGACTAAAATATAGCAGCCTTACAGGCATTGTGCGCCTCTACGATTTCAAAAATGTTTTTATTTAGGGTAAAGCTATGCGCACTACGTAGTGCACTTCGGCCGGAAATGGCTGTACGAACTACGGCGCGTATATCACCCCTGGGGAGCTCGTTGGCAGCAAGGAGGTACTCCCATGAGAAGTGGACCAGGAAGAACTCAACTGAGGCGGCGATTTCTGCGTAGAACCGCAGACCCGCTCCCCTGGTGGTGCGACCTGTGGTACTGACCATCCATCTGCCGAGGTACGGGTAGCCGAGGTGATGTAGGGCACTTAGAAAGAGGGGGTCACGCCTGTCTCTGAAGAGAAGGAAGCGCTGCACGTGGAGCTTCAGCACCACGTTCACAAGGCCCAGACCTCCGGCCGCCAAACTGAGGAAGAGGTTGCTGCGCCGCGTCCTCTCCATCGTCGACCTCCAGATGAAGCTCGCCCAGCTTCGGTGAATCCGATTGGCAGTTGACTCGGGGCAAACGGCAGCTTGTGCCCAGTAGAGTATTGCTGGATATGAAGTGGAGTTGCAGACGTACGCTCTATTAAAGAGCGATAACCGCCTGCCGAGCCACGGGGAGAGCTTCGCCTGAATGGCGTTGGTCTTCTGCCGCCACTTTTCCACCGTGGGCCCACGTTCTCCAATCGGCGCACCCAGGTAGCTTTCAACCGTTGTTCTCCATTCGATGTCTGCGAAGATTCTGGGCGTCGTGGCCCAATCCCCGAGCCAAGCACCGATGGACTTCCGCCGGTTGACCTCTGCTCCAGACGCCTGGGAGAATACCGCAACGTGCTGCAGAGCAGTCTCAACCTGAGCCTTGGAGCTGCAAATCAAGGCCACATCATCGGCGTAAGCCAGGAGCTTCACGTGTTGACTGCCCATCTGCAGTCCTTGTATGGTTGTGTCCCGGATGATGGCCCGGCAGAGGGGCTCCAGTTGTAGGGCGAAGAGTATGGGAGAGAGCGGGCAGCCCTGTCGCACCGAGCGGCCTATCGATATGGAGCGCCCTTTATCGCCATTGACGAGAAGTCTCGTCGATATGTCTCGGTAGCAGAGGCCCACCCAGTCCAACATTTCGTCCCCGACCTCACATTTCTTCAGCACAGCCCTTAGGAACTCGTGGGACACCCGGTCAAAGGCTTGGCTCATGTCGAGTTGAAGGACCGCCAAAGGCTGATGTCCCTCACCACTTGCCTCCCTGACGATACGCATGGCGTGGAGGTTTCGCGCTATGGAACGCCCCCGTAGACCGTAAGCTTGATGGTCGCCCACCACGCACCGAAGTCCAAGATCCAACCTTCTCGCCAAAATTTTGGCAAGAATTTTGTAGTCCCCACAGAGAAGGCTGATGGGCCTGTAGTCCGTCACTGCTGGATCGGAGCCGTTGCCTGCCTTTTTCGGGATGAGCACCGTAAGACTTTCCCTCATGGACGGAGGGAGAAGTTTTCGCTGAAAAATATCTTGGTATACCTCTACCAGAATGGGGCAGAGGAGGTCCGCGTACCTCTTGTAGAACTCTGCGCCGATTCCATCCGGTCCGGGCGCTTTGTTGCCGGACAGCTTCTTGATGGCTCGCCGTACCTCAGACTCCCTGATTGGGGCGTTTATTAAGTCCTTTATATCTTCCGGGACGGTGGCAAGCTCCTGGAGGAACGCGTGGTGGGTGCTGGCATCGCATTCCTGTTTGCTAAAGAGGTTTTTGTAGTGCGATTCAAAAGCTGCAGCCACCTCTTCCTGCCCGCTCACCTGGTGGCCCTCGTACCGCACATTGGAGATGTGGTTTGCCTGCGCGCGCTTCCTTTCGAAGGTCCGGAAAATCTTCGTGGGCTGGGTCTCGCCCTCCAGGTTTAGCTCTCGGCTTCTCACCTGAGCGCCCCGCAACCTCTCCTCCAGCATCTCCTGAAGGCGTGTCTTGCAGTGTCGAATATCCTCAGCGAAGGTGCCAGGCCTCTTCTCCTCTTCCTCGAGTATGATGCGGAGTGTGCCCGTCAGAGCCTGTTCTTCCTGTCTGGCCTCTGCTGCCTTGCTGTGTGAGAAGGCCTCGGCAAGCTCTCGCAGCTCTCCCTTGAAAGCCTCCCACGTGCAGGCGTCCACCACCCTCCCGAAGTTCTCCAGGCGTTGCTGCACCCTCGCTGAGAACTCTTGGCTGTCTAGGATGGCCATGTTCATTTTCCAGGACCCTCTCACACGACGCTTAGTCGCCACGTAGCTTCTCAGCTCGGTGGTGACGAGGCCATGATCCGAGAAGGGCACCATCTTGACACCGTAAGAATCAGCCCCCGCGAGAAGTCCGCCGGAAACGTAAAGACGATCTAGCCTTGCATGGGACCCTCCCTGCCATCTCGTGTAACGCGGCGTGAATCCCGGGAACCTAGAAGTGACGTCCACCAGGTCGTTGTCTCGTAGTACGTCGCGAAGCGTAGTGGCACTGCTGTCTTTCCCGGCAACACCACCGGCCCTGTCTGTAGAGCTGAGCACGCAGTTGAAATCTCCCCCGAGCACGATGTCCCCAGGGGTGTCCAACATGTGCCTCATCGTCTCGAAGAAAGCCCGTCGCTCGCTTAGGCTGTTCGGAGCATACACCGAGATAAACCGTATTAGCTGTGTCACCGACGAGGCAGTCCGCCGTCGCGCAGCGCCCATCGCTTAGAAAACTCGATGTGACCATTCGTTTTATACGAGTTCCGCGGAGTGCGTATAGCCATTTTCAGGTCGAAGCGCGCAACGGAGTGCGTATAGCTTTACCCCTTTTATCTTTGTTATATAGTTATAGTTACATAGTTTGTTAGTTAGTTATTGTTATATAGTTATAGTTACATAGTTTGTTAGTTAGTTATTGTTATATAGTTTTGTTATATATTTAAATATATATATATAGAGAAGAGAGAGAGAGAGAGAGAGAGAGTAGAACGTTGAATGCCTCAACGAAGCTTATATATAAATACAGGGTGTTTCATAGAAAGGTGGACAAATTCCGATATTGCGAAAACTACGCGTCGCAACGACGCGGGCCGGGGCCCGTTCCGGATTCCTGGGCCAGGGGGCTCATTTAAGGAAAATTATTAAAGTCCGGCATAATTAGATTATTAATTAGTTTTGAGTAATTAACTTTTTATTATTGTAGTTTAAGGGCATGGTTTCAATTGAAGATCTGCTCAGCATCATCAAAAACCACTAAATCAAAAAATTGCAGAACGATAGAAGGCACGCGCAGCGCTTTACGGCTTCCCGAAAAACCGCACAAATTCGACAGTTTTTTTTTAGTTTCGGTTTGCTATCGGAGCGCATCTCGGCCCCGACGGTACCGCGCCCCGTGGAGAAATAGTGCAACAAGCCTCTGCTTCCTTTCGCGAGGACAGCGCAGAAGAGGTTCGTTGCACTATTTCTCCACGGGCGCCGCGGTGCCGTCGTGGTCGAAATGCGCTCCGATAAAAACCGAAACTTAAAAACCCGTCGAATTTGGTGCGGTTTTTCAGCAGCCGTAAATGCTTCGCGTGCCTTCCATCGTTCTGCAGTTTCTTGATTTAGGGTTTTTTGATGATGCTGAGCAATTATCTAATTGAAAACATGCCCTTAAACGCAACATTGGAAAGTTAATTACACAAAAATAATTAACAATCTAAATATCCCCGACTTTAATAATTTTCCTAGATGGGCCCCTGGCTAAGGACCAAAGGACACAAACCTTTTCTTTGACTTGCGTACGCGTAGTTCGCAATGTCGAGGTGTCCACCTTTCGTGAAACGCCCTGTGTATTCACCGATGTTTGTTTGCAAACATAAGGGGCCCCTTATGCAAACAAGCTCGCAACCACCCCCTGTCGGCGGACCCTGCGCGCTTCCGGACTTCCTCTTCTTTCCAGGACTTGTCTCAGCGCCTCCTTTTGTTATTTGCTACTCACATTAGTACGCCTGTACTAATGTTCTGGCAAGCAAACATACTATCGAGAAACTTCTCCGCAGGAAACTCTTCTTGCCCGATCACTCGTGCGTTAGCCTGAAGGACAAATAAATACACTACCGGAAGTCTACTGGCGCACCAAATACTGTGGCGCCCGTCGTAGGCAACTCCCACCGAATAAGGTGAATATATATATATATATATATATATATATATATATATATATATATATATATATATATATATATATATATATATATATATGGGTGATTTCATCTCAAATCGTGCAGGCAAAAAAGAATCGAATTTTTAATTTCGCTGAAAAAAAAAATGTTACGGCGTCGTCTCTAAAAACGAAGTAGCCACAAAACCGCAAGTTCGTCGGATTTTTCGTTCTCGACTTAACGAATTTTAAAGAGGCCTCGGCAGAAGGCAGTGCTTTTCACATCCGTCGTGGGTCGGATGTTTCGCTCGATCTCCCGCCGACGGATTTTGAGTCCACATTATATTAACTTTTTTTTAAGCACTCTGTGAGCACAGGTAAAAGGCTCTAATACCATGAAATAAGTTTAGGCGTTTTGCCTTTTTACTGGAAAAATGGCCAAAAACGCTCCCTCGGTTAATTGTTGATAAAATTTGACAATTAAATACTTCCGATCTACTTGGGTTACGTCGATATTTTTTTACTGTCTGTGGAGAGCCCAAAACACGCTCTTTATAGATATTATAAAATCAATCGGCTGTGTAAAATTCCCTTTGCGGTACGTTTACATTAATGTTATGCTAAAACCAAAAAGTACAAACGAGTTTGAAATAGATTTTCTAAAAAAAAAAAAACATTTTTTATACTTTTTTTATTTTTTGTTACAGTGTAGATATGATAGTTGTCTACTCGAAAAGCAAGTCGAGAGAGAGTGTGTATTTTGTTTGTATGTTTTATATTTGAGCATCAATATCGTAGAAAAAACGTGTTTTTACGGCTCGAAACGAACTTGCGAATTGCGCGTCTTCACAACTCCGAAATATTCTTGCCTTTTTTCAACCTTCCCACATAAAAATGAAGTAGTTCCACCCTGTTTTGTTTTTGTTTTTTTTTACTGCTCATTTAAATATTATTATAGGCGGCAAGCTATATTGGAGGAGTTGGCCTATAGGATATGACCAAGAGCATTTTTCGCTGTCAGTTTGACCCATAAAATGGTGCGCGTACGACAAGTGAGAGAGATTTAGAGATAGTTCCGATAACTCCGATACCTCCGATACCTCCGATACCTCCGATACCTCCGATATCCCCGATAACGATACGAGGCATGCGCAAAGTCGGCGGCGGAGTAGCGGGTATCGTTATCGTCGTCCTCGGAACGGTATACTAAACCTCTCTATTGCGGAGGCCAAGGTCGGTGCAAGCAGACGACCCGAAAGTGAAAATCGGCGCGACCAGCGCGGGAGTCTACTTGTCTCCACTCCCCCTTGCATCCAAGCTTTACGGAGCATTCGACAAGGGGCACTGATAGCACTGCCAGGCCTACGGAGCGGTGCTCACACTCATATTGATCATGATAGTACAGCAGGCATACAATTTTCAGAAATGTTCGTATAATAAAGTCAAACGCCATATCAAAACTGCACTGTGGTGTCAGCGTACCAGTACGTCGAGTGAAAGCTCACGCTGCATAACCGAGGAATACTGAGTTCAGTCACCGCCTCTCCTCGTTTTGAAACGGACAGGCATGATATCAGTTTTCGGTTGGCAATGACGTTAAAGAACCCAGGTCATCAGTCGTACAGCACTGACAAATTTGCCCACCTACCACGGTACTATCAGACGCCATTTTTAGGCAGACTAAATTCCGAAACTCCATAAAAACAAATTTAACAGTTCCCGTGCTAAAAAAAAAAAAAATACTGAAGCGAAAAAAAAAGACGCAAGAACAAAATTTACATTTACTGAAATGCCGAGTCCTACAAATACTCAGCATAGGAGTTCTCGCATATCCGTACTAAGCTCACGCGCATGCCCCTGTGCGTATATTTGCGTGGACCCCACGAAAATATACGCTCTCGTCACGCCAGATGGACAGTACGAGTTCAAGGTGATGCCTTTCAGACTATGCACGGCACCGGCCACTTTTCAGCGTGTCGTGGACACCGCACTGGCAGGACTGAAGTGGCAGAGCTGTCTCGTCTACCTCGATGACGTCGTAGTATTTTCCGGCGACTACGTCGAGCACTTATGACGACTTCCAGCTGTTCTCCAAGCCGTACGGATCGCCGGACTCACGCCTAAAGCAGTCAAAGTGTCCGCTCGCCCATGACGAACTGAAGTTCCTAAGTCACGTGGTTAGTAACGAAGGCATTCGACCAGACCCAGAGAAGACTCGCGCCGTCGCAGCATTTCCACCGCCGACAGACAAGAAGGCCGTGCGAAGGTTCCTTGGACTATGCGCCCACTATCAGCGCTTTGTTCGGGATTTCGCAAGGATTTCTGCACCGCTCACAAACCTCACGAAGGACGCCGAGGAGTTCGAATGGGCCGAGGAGCAGCAGCAGGCATTCGACGAGTTGAAGCGACGACTCTAGACTCCTCCTGTTCTTGGACATTTCGATCAGAATGCGGAAACTGAGATTCACACGGAGGCAAGTAACGCAGGACTTGGCGCGGTACATACTGGTTCAAGTGCAAGAAGGCACCGAGCGAGTCATTGCCTACGCAAGTCGGGCACTGTCCAAGGCGGAGAAAAATTATTCCACGACTGAGAAAGAATGCCTTGCGGTCGTCTGGGCAATCACGAAGTTTCGCCGTACTTTACGGGAGACCGTTCCGTGTAGTAACAGACCACCACTCGCTCTCCTGGCTTGCGAACCTCAAGGACCCGTCAGGACGCCTCGCTCAATGGAGTCTCCGACTACAAGAGTTCAACATGACTGTGATCTACAAGTCAGGCCGCGAGCACAGCGACGCCGACTGACTATCCAGAGCCCCCGTCGAAACACCTTCCGGGCAGCAGCGACGACGATGCCACGACGAGTGCTTCCTAGGCGCAGTGAACACCGATGACATGGCACGACGTCAAAGAGGCGATCCTGAGCTGCGCGAGCTAATAGAGCAGCTGGAAGGGCGCGGGAGTACCATGCCATGTGTTTTCTCACGAGCCCTGCCGACCTTCGCCATTCGACAAGGTGTACTCTCCAAAAGAGAACTTCGGAGACAACAAGTCGCCGTGGCTGCTGGCAATCCCGACCGACCTTCGAAAGGAAATCTTTTAAGCCTGCCACGACGACCGGACGTCCGGACACCTTGCTTACAGCCGGATGCTGGCCCGTATTCGTGAAAGGTATTACTGGCCCAGAGCTCCCCAAAACCGTCCACCTATGCACACGATCATGCCACGAGCGCCAGCGCCGCAAGAAACCTCCGACGAGCCCGGCCGGTCGTCCTGCAGCCAATTCCTCCGCCAACTGCACCCTTCCAGCAGATCGGAATGGATCTACATGGCTCTTTTCCGCTGTCGACATCGGGAAACAGCTGGATAATCGTCGCCACAGATTATCTCACGCGGTACGCCAAAACGAAAGCTCTTCCTTCAGGGACTGCTGTGGAAGTCGCCAAGTTTTTCATCGAGTCCATCGTCCTCCGGCACGGCGCTCCCGAAGTTCTGATCTCAGACCGTGGGTCATCGTTCATGGCACAGCTGACGCAAGAAATCCTTCGTCTCAGCCACACCAGCCATCGTCGCACCACGGCGTACCACCCGCAGACCAACGGGCTGACGGAGACACTCAAGAAGACCATCGCCGACATGATCTCCATATGTACGTCGACGTACAGCACAATATGTGGGACGAGGTGTTGCCGTACGTCACATTTCCTACAAAACGGCCGTGCAAGAGACCACCGGGTTGCCGCCTCGGTGGCTCCGAGGCGAGAAACGCTGGCCTACGGATCCCCATGTGGCGGGTTCGAATCCCGGCCGAGGTGCCCGCAATCTGACGGAGGCTTATTGCGGAGAAGGCGCCGTGTAACCGAGCTTTCGGTTGCACGTCAAAAGATCCCCAGGTGGTCCAAATTAATCCTCAGTCCTCCGCTGGGGCGTGCCAGATGCCCGTCGTAGGTTTGGCACGTAAAACCCCCAAATTTGACTTAGACCACCGGGTGACACCCTTTCAACTGGTTCATGGTCGCAAAGTAACGACAATGCTGGACGCGATGTTACCCCACGAAGCGGCTGTCGGCGGAAGCGATGACGCCCAGGTAATTGCCCAGCGGGCAGAAGAAGTCCGTCAGCTCGCCAGGCTCCGGATTAAAGCACACCAACGTGTCGACCCCGGCCGCTACAACCTTCGTCGTCGGGACGTCCACTTCCAGCCCGGAGACAGGGTGTGGGTCTGGACACCGATTCGCCGCCGTGGTCACAGCGAGAAACTCCTGAGACGGTATTTTGGACCCAACAAGGTACTTCGTCGACTTGGAGATCTGAACAACGAGGTGATGCCTGACGGAACAAGAACATCATCACGCCGCCCACCACGACCACGTCCACGTCGTGCGCCTGAAGCCGTACTACGCTCTATAGGACTGTGAACCTTATGTGTTCCAAATGACTCTTTAGTTTGCCGTTCTTTTTATTTGCTTTGTTTTCTTTTGCGTTGCATCGGGGCGAAGCACTTTTTAAAAGGGGGAGTAATGCCGCGCGCAGCTAGCCAACCAGGCACCGCGCTGTTACGACTCTCGGCTGAAGCGGTAGCTGCCCGTTGAGTCAGCGGCCGGAGACCGTCCAGTGTCGGAAGGAAGAGGAATGTCGGTGATCAATGACGGAAGACGGTTTAATTACCTATTCACAGAGCAGATAGCGAGGCGACCAGCAGGCATGCCAGTCGCGAAGCAAGACGCTAAACAAAGCAGAGTTCCCTCTTTTAAGGGCAACGGAGGGCAGCCTCCATGAGCCACGGCCTCGAAAGTTTCTGCTGTATCCGGGAAGTGGCCCAGGCCGCCCAAGTTGAACCATGACGTCAACTGGCTCGGAGGTCGATAAGCTGAGATAGTGGGCGAGCTGTCGATGAATGACATCCACTGGCTAGAAAGCCCGCTGAGTGCGTTGGTCAGCAAGGCGCCACCCGTAGATCCAAACAAAGCTGCAGGCGACGTGAAATCCCTCGAGCCGGATCCCTCCGCTCTTTCGTCGCCAGGAGGTGAAAGGAACTTGGAAAACGCAACTGCTGAGCCCCAAACGATGATAGCAGCGTGCGTCATAGCTCCCGAAAGGAAGCATCCGGTCTTTCGATGCAGGTGGGCTTGGCTGGGAGATTAGGAAAGGCGCCGGTCGTAACAGCGCTCGTTGCGGAACGGTTATCGCGCTTGCCTTCCACGGAAAAAGCGAAGGTTCGTTTCCTGGCCGCGGGTGCACATTTTTGTTGACTCTGTAACATGATGTTCTGATAAATTCGAGAACCGTGTTGCTGATTCGAGGTTAGAATGTTCTACGCGCCGAACCTTTTACGCCGATTGTTCCAGAAGCCCACGCGTGTACAAAAGGGCTCCACGTGGCAAGCCGCAGTCAGTCTCGCCCCAGCGTTCGATCCTGCTGTTACGCCGACTTCGACACCCGTGACGCTCTGTTATTATCTACAGTTTCCTTTTTTGTTTTGGGGCACAAGTACGCCCCATTAAACGTTTCAGTTTCCTCTGTTATTCTTTGTTTCGTCACCTCGTCATCCGTGAGACTATTAATGTCTCCTCAATTAAAGCTTTATCATATTCACTGGCGTATGGCTTGATGATAAGCCTACGCCGACAGTATCGACGTGGCAGAACCGCGGTAGATTTGTCGTTGAGTGATATACATAATCCATTACAAAAAATAAGTATAAAGTGCAAAGTCTGTGACACCCATTTTATTGAGTCACGCTAAATGTTGAATACGCCGGTTTCTGTATTTGCTTCCAGAAAAAATGTGGAACTACAAGTGGAAGAGTTTACGATAGTGAAAGCCGAGCCTGTGGAAGTGAGGACCTCAAGCGTCGGTGGCACTTCCTTTACGTATCTGACTGTTAAAGGA
Organism: Ixodes ricinus; assembly: GCA_037355805.1. Lineage (NCBI taxonomy): Eukaryota > Metazoa > Arthropoda > Arachnida > Ixodida > Ixodidae > Ixodes > Ixodes ricinus. The sequence goes on along the minus strand of JAZHYW010023053.1, from coordinate 3,167 downwards.
GCCCTAGAATCCTACGTCAAAAGCTTTTTGAGGGACCAGCTGCAAAGCACGCTTCGTAATTTTCTTCAGTCAAAACTTGGTGATCTAAACAAATATATCATGGATTAAAAGCTCATAAAAAAAGAAATTTGCAGAAGTGTTCACTTCATTATTATCTTGCAATGTGCCTCGATCTATAGACCTTTCGAGCGGCGGTCTCGAACGAAGCGATTTAAAACGCGCGTCGCTGGTTTTGAGAGTGCACGTCAGTATTGCCCGACAGCGCTGGGATGTAGGTTTTCCCGTCAGCGGGCTGTGGCAGCCCGCGTAGGCGCCATTCCGGACACTGGTGGCGTCTAAATGTACACGTTTTACTGTTTCTTTTGTGTTCTATGGCGAATAGAATTTCTCAAGGTTTTTAAAAAAGCATTGTACTTTTTCCCTAGCTTTAATGAAATAAATTCAATAATCACTTTCTCTCCTCTCCTTTTACAATATTCGTACGGCTGCACTTGTCAATCTTCACTCATTCCCATTATATATGCAGTGCAGCCTGTCCCTATGGGGAGGAGTGGTTTCCTAGACATCTTGGAAGACGGACCCTTTCCGACATTTGCAAGCTGAAATGACGTGCCACGTCACTGCCGCAACTCGGAACTAGCATGGGCCTTAAATCAGCAATGGTTGTCGTCGAAGCAGTTAAGGGAATTCAAAACTACTCATACACAGAGAGCTGGTCGAGGGTTGAGTCCGCCGTAAGAAGTGGCTGAGATGGTCGAATCGGTTAAGGCGTCGTCCCGGATATGCGAAGGTTGCGGGTTCGATCCCCGTTCCTGGACCAATTTTTCGCCAGCTCCCTTTTCTTTTCCCTAACTTTAATGCAATAAATTCAATAATCACTTTCTCCCCTCTCCGTACACCATATATATTATAACGGGTGGGCAACGCAAGAGACGTGGAATCCAAAACTAGTTGCATGAGGAGCAGCTTGAGGACGGCGCTAGTGAATATCGACGTCTCTTTCAGGTGCCCCGGACGACATGCACAGCACAGCAAGCCACAAAACGTTAGGCGATCCTGATGCCCCGCATCAGGATCGCCTAACTACAGAGTAAGCTCTGTGAAGTTGCCAGACACGCGGACAAAATACCGCCAACTGCGACGAGATTCCACGCCAAGCCGGGGACTGTTTGTGCAGCCAGAACAAAGAGTCCCCATCCCCTAGAATGTCTACGTCAGCGCGACTCCGTGCAAAGGTGTGACGTCGTTACCCTGTGATGCGCATCCCGAAGAGCAAAGAGAGGAATTCCCCCCCCCCTTGTGAATATCCTTTAACGGTGGTCCACCCTGCTTGACAGAAGGATATCCCCTCAAGACCACGTTTCGTGACTAGAACGCAGGCGCCACACAGGGCGTTTAGACGTCGTATGTTACAAGCTCTTGCAGAAGGACTTCGACGTTTTATATCTGTAGGTGAGCAGAGTGGAGGCAAAAGATGCCTTTGTCTCCACTTCATGCATTCGTTGAACGAGTTGGAACGCGGAACGCCGGCGTTCGCGTTAGAACGCGTTCGACGAGTGAAGAGGAGACAAATGCAGCTAGCCCTTTGCGTCTCCAACACTAATAATTCCAACCAGAGCTCTATGTTCTGACGTCCCCGCACGCTCTTGTCTCCTCCCCTCCCTCAGTTTCTATCCACACAGCGTGCAGCGATCCCCATAAATGTGTTTCATGATTTCGCGAGTCTCAGCAATCGTTTTCTCAAATAAATATGATGATGGTTTCATGTTCAAGAAACTCAGCAATCTCCAAAATCGCAAAAACACGCACAGTGAGCAAGGAAATCCAGCAAGACGAATATATAACACAATGACGCCGCGAGAGGTAGGTTACTCACGAATGCGGATCAGCGCAGCGTCGCCTGCCGGAGATCGCTTGAAAAAAAAAAAAAAATATATATATATATATATATATATATATATATATATATATATATATATATATATATATATATATATATATATATATATATATATATATATATATATATATATATATAAATATATATATATATATCCTGAAAGGCCAACAGTTCTTCGAAGAGATTTCGTGTAGAGTTTTACAATGATGGAAGCGGCATTTGACCTTTTGTAGCAGGTTCTATAGCAGGCAAAATATTGGTTTGGAGTAACAACTGATGCTTTTGGAGCAGATGCCAACGTCTGTTAACACATCATTTGAGAATGAAGAAGTGGCTGCATCTTTAAATGAATTCATTTATGATAGTGATCGAGGGTTCCTCTTTGATACTGGAGCATATTACTTATTGCCTTTTGTGATAAGAATAGATAGAGTAAAAGGAACACAGTCTTCTTTTTGGGAATAAGGCTCTGGTGAGAGTAGGTTCCATTTACAATGGGCATTAACATATGATTCAAAAGTGAATTATAGCGCAACGCTTCGCTGGGATAAAAGCCTCTACTCTCCATTTTAATTTCGGTAGTTTATCTAGCATGTAAATATAATTTCTGTAAAATGCCAGCAAGGGTCAGCATGTCCGCCGACCCGTCCGTCACTAAAGATGCGTCCCTTATAAGATTAATGAACCTACCAAATTCGAGAACTAAGATCATAAACAGCAAAAACAATCACAGAAATATAATAAAGCCTACACTTGTTCAATAAAAAAGTACGAAAAAGAAAATATAAATTTTCAAATTTCGTTCTGACGGATAATAACCGTAAATGATAATCGCACGTTTGTATTGGGAACGACTGGCTCTATTTTTCGTTCCAAACGGTGCACTCGAGCAAGCGAAGAGGAGCGAACGGAGAGCGCGATGCGTCATGGGATATCCGGCGCAAACAAAAAAAAATAATATATATATATATATAAATCCCGCGTTCGTGACGTCGCAAGGCTGGTGTGGTTATGAGCTTTGTCATTGGTGGCGTTGTCAGCGTTGTGGTGGTGTCAATAGCGTCAACGCGTTAAAACCGAGCCATTCGAAGTGCCCGCGGGGTGACGAACGTGTGGCTGGCCCAAGGGGCAAGTAGCATCCACATCACTGCCTCCTTAGGGGTGAACGCGCTGGGAAAAGCAACTTTGCCCAAATTTTGAGCGACGGGCTAACCTTCTAGGGGGAAATGACTGTGTCCGGGTACACGAATGAGGGTCCGCCTTCTTG
>JAZHYW010023052.1:0-45822 GCA_037355805.1 Ixodes ricinus | reverse complement strand
GCTCCACCGCACTTTTACGCATCATCGAACTTGTCACTCGCTACTAATAATCTCGGTCGGGACGTCAGTGATAAGAACCATAAGAGGGCGCCACCGAAACATCTTGTCGCCAATACTCGGGGACAACTTTGTCTTGCATTTCCGAAGAAGTGAAGACCGCGCGAGCACAGCTGTTACCGGAGCTCAATGTGCGCGAGCGCACGAGTACCCATAGTTTTGGCTTCATATTGCCAAGAAAGTTGTCCCCAGGTGCGACATCACCCGTCTCATTCCACATACCTTGTTTTTGTTTGTTTGCCCCTCTCTTCACAAACACGCATTTTGCTTATATTGGTATCCGCTGTCATTAATATTAAACCTGTTTCACGCATCACAGCGTGTCTGAAAATCTCACAAATACTTTGGTGCTCCTTTTACATTGCTTTTTTACTGTCAGATTTATGACTGGAGTTTAATAAAATCAAAATATTGTTAAGCTAAAAATGAAGTCTACATGCCAAGATATAAATCTTCAGAGACGTATTAGAGTCGGTATAAGAGGTCCATTTCTGTTTCGTCCAGGCCATCGAGGTCCACGAATGTGTGCCGTGTCCAAACGCGAGACATAACGAAATAGCTTCTCTTTCGTGAAAGTGCCAAAGACGCAGATTACCATATCGCGCTCAGTGCACTTTGTTAAAATTAGGTCCACAAGGACAAAGTCATCTTTGAAGACAGTGTGTAGTCATCGTCATCTTTGTACTAAGCTTGCTGAAACGACGCCCAGTTCGTGATATGTTGCGACAGGAAAGCGAGGCTGGTCACTCGCGAGTTCTCAAGCGGAAGGGAGCAGAGATCCGAGACCCGAGTCGTTATAGCTCGCTCTCGTTGTCGCTTTAACTCTCTGAATCGGTTATGTCCTGCCGTTTTTAAAACGAACGAGGCGTCTCTACTCGCGTTGCTATGCAGTTCATTTAATGACATTGCTTAACATTATCCTTTCGAAATCGACTCTCCGAAATACGACCCTCTGATTGTGACCCGCAGCTTTTTGTGCTTAAACAAACTGTACGATAATCACTGCACGTTCTTCTAGTTCTTAAAACAACGCTCCATTCATATACTTTGCTAAGTTTTTTTGTAATTATATTTATTAAACAACCATACTATTTCATTTTTTGTGTATGAGTTCGTGTCATACAGTTATCGATGCTGCCGCTATTCAGTCTTCGTTTGGTTTTAATTATTTTATGCAACGCGTACGGTCAAGTTATAGTAATCATTAAACATTACACTCTAAAAAAATCTGGTCGTAAAGGTACTCTTAGAGGTTCTTCGGCTTGTCTATATTTTCCACCCTAAAAAGTTATTTTAAGCACCCCTTAAAAGGGATCTTCGTGAAAAACCTGCAACGGGTTATTTTGAGCTTCTCTTTGATGCGAAAGTTCTTTGTGAAGTACCTTTAAAATGTACTTTTGAGCTCATTTTTATAAAACAGTTATTTATGGAAAATCATTGAAGAGTTCTTTTAAGCACTTTTTTTTATAAAACGATTCTTCATCAAAAACCTCTGAGAAGTTTTGTTTTTATCAGCTCGTTTTTCGATGAATCAGTACACCATAAAGAACCCTTATTGAGTTCTTCAATGATTTTTTCAGGAAAAACTGTTCTTTATAAAGAACACTTGAAGACTTCTTCAAAGCTCTTTTTGCAATAAATCAGTTCTTTGTGAGGCACATTTGAAGATATATTTGAATAAGGATACGACAGATAAAAATGGGCAATACACAAAACGTCTCGATATGGTGTGTTGTGGGTCACCCCTTTTTTATTTATTGTGTCCCGCTTTCAATTTCAGAAAAGATGCCTCACAAAAATAGTTTATTAAGAAAAAAAAGCTTATAAAATACTCTTTCACAAAGTGGCTTCATGGTGATTTCTCTTCATGATTTGATGCTTCAAAATGCCAATAAAAACTTCGCCTTTTTAATATCGCAAATACGGCCGAAAACAGGTTTGCAACAAAAGAACTTTTCTTCTGGTGCTCTACCTTTATTAAAAAATTGCTGGCTAAGATGGTGTCTCAGAAGCAGATTTATAATTGCTGCTTATGTCAAGATTAAAGTGGCACTGACATCCCCCAAAATGTTTGTTTTATTTTTTGCCAGGCAATTCATTAGGGTGTCAGACGACTACCGAAATATTTTGCTACAGCGACATGTATATTTTAATAAGGTAAAAAACGCAGCTGCTCGAAACCGAAACCGAAACTGGACTGGGGAGGAAGAAGAAATGTAGAGGAGGAGAGAGTTGCCGGAAGTCACGTGGCTGAGCAACTTTAGTTTCCTTCAATCAACGAATTTGCGGCTTTTTAGAAGCCACAAAAAATGGGTATCATATTTCTTTTTTATTTTTAATATTGAGTGTATGCCTTCGATGATCCACGACTCTTATTATATTTGGTGGTTGTGTCTAAACCATAGAAAACGGCACGTGACCATGGAGAAGAGAGTGAGCGCGACTCAAACCGGCCAGTTCTCGATCGGCGGTTTTCGGACGGAAAGTAAACAAATTTCGAGCCGCAAATTGTGTTCTGGGTAGTTGGACTCTCATATGTCATGTACAAATAAAAACCTTAGCGAGCATAAATACCCTGTCGGTGTCCCTTTGTGTATAGAGGTGTAGGGCAATATATGTAAGGAAAATAAGAAGTGCCCTACAATCTCCTTGTCACTGGCCATAGGCGAAATCAACGGAGAAGATACAGTTGCTGAGAAGTATAGTGACGTGTATTGGAAATTCTTAGAATAAAACTGGGCACACAACTACAATGTTTATCTGCCTAAGATATAAAAATTCTAGTTTTCTGAAATGACACACGTCAAAGAGTCATAAGCGTTGACCTTTGTCCATGTGACGTTGACCTATTTTCATGCAACACCAAGGGCTTTCAAAGTCTGCAACAAATCTGTAGTGTTCCTAAAAGTATAACGTCAACAAAAAGTGTTCATGACGAAAAAATAACTCTTGTGCCCTGAGGTTGGAACATTCATAAAAATCCATGGCCACCTTGTAAGGCTTAACATTTAATATTTTCAAGAATTGCTGAAAACCAAATGCACATACCTAACTTTACTAAGCTAATATTTTTATCTCTTAGTATACCAGTCAAAATATGATAGTCTTAACACATCACATGCTAGTTACGGTCTAAGTTAAAGGCTGTTGAAAGTAAAAATTGTGACACATCTTCAACAGAAGCATTGTATGTATTCGGGCAGGAGGGGATTTCCCTCCAATTCCCCCAAATCGTTTGCTAGGAATCTCTGAAATGCCTAGAAGGGAGAGGAGGGGGGGGGGAATTCGGTGCAATTGCCCCCATTCTTTGACGTCACTGCGTGGCAACAATTAAATATTGAATTACCTACTCAAAGAATATCGCTAAAATGTAAACCTTTTTGAAGAGTGCTCACAGCAACCAAACGTTGTTAGCAAATAGCCACCTGTCAGTATTCTTATATATAAACAAATAAAGATAAAACCCAGACTTTCAAGATGACCACCCCAAGAACCCTGCAAAGACAAAAAAAAGCTGACCTAAACGTTAAGCATGCAAAGCACTTTCACGTGCAGCTCAAAAGACTTTAAAAATACTTCGTATCCATGAAGAGCGATGTCTTCTCTGCACCTTGGCAGAATGCGATGTCCATCACATATTACCTGGACAAAAGACAGACAGCAGTACCTGTGATGTGGCGAATACCTTTCGATGTGGCGATTACCTAATCCATCCATAAGAATGTGAAATAAAGGACGGTTGAAATGTTTCGTCCTGCCGTGGTACATAAGAAAACAGTGGGTTGGGGTGGAGGTCGATGCCAGAAAAAAAACACAAATTACTTCTTAATTACAAGTATCTGAATGATAAGAACAACACCAGAAAACTGTTAAAAATGCATTGTTTTAGTTACTATTAATCACAGCTAGGCTACCATTCTTCAAAAGGTTTTCAGTTCGGACTAAACACATGGTTTACTATCTTTTCTACAGCAGTAAATAAACATACAAATCAAAACAGCTTTGCTTGCCGCTTTGCGTCCAGGGTAGACGCGGCCACCGATACGCAGAGCCGCCGATACGTGAACTCCCCTTGGCAGCTGAAACCAACCTGACACAACCAAAACCAGAAGAGCGATAAGAGGAGGAAGAGGAGGGGGGGGGGGACGTTTTGCTTACTTTCAGGCTTCGAATCTCTCGGAAATCTCCAAAGTTATCTTCTGTCAGCCAATCTGACACGTTTCGATCATCAAGCGATCAAGCTTCAACGGTTTCAACGCTTGAACCGCTTCCACTGATTTAACTTCTGAAAGTAACTTTTACCTAAAGCTTCTACGTTCTAAACTTCAACAGCTTCAAATGCTTCAACTGTTTCAGCTTAAAAGCCCTTCTCGATGACATCATCCTTTTCGTTTGAGAAGTATTTGATTATTTAGCAGTAGCTAGTTATAGTTTACAAATGAAACCTAATAACCAAAAAAAATAAGCACATAACTATGTTTCTGACGACGATTCTTGGGCGAGTCTTAGATCGAGTCTTGGGTCTAGCTCAAGTCGAGTAACCGGAATGTGAGTGGTGTCTGCTGTTACGTGGTCACACCTGGCGAACGTCGCGAAACTGGCGAAACTCCTCGAGCTCGCGAACGCTCCTGTCGCTCCACTCGCTTCTCTCTCGGTGGCTCGATTGTTCCGAGCAACTGAGAGATAAGGTTAAGAAGAACGTTCTTTAACGAAAGTGTTCTTTACCGCCCAGTTGCCTTTCTAGTGCGCCAGGGATGATAGATGCTTGAGGCGAAACCGTTCTTCACGAGCTGAAAGAGTTCTTGAGGCGTCAAAGAACCTTTCAAGAACGGATATTTTTTAGAGTGTACACGTGCATATCAAGCTTCGGTGACAATCCCATTTTATCCAACCAAGCCGAATATCGTATATCTTTCTTAAGCATGCGTTATTTCAATGGCCATCACAATATACGCAGGGACAAGTTTTCATAGTAATGCAGTCAAAGATACGGGTGCGCATGCTGAGCACCCCAATAAAGCCAGGTGCCCGCACTCCTCTCTTCAGAAATTCCACAGGAAGGCTTCCCGAGTACATCGTAATTTTTACAACGCTATCAATTTCGATCTGCATCGGTTCGACGTTAAAGATTTAAATTAAATCGATTTCAACGAAGGCTTCGCTACCACCTAATTGGAACTTTGCATGTTTATGGGCCATTAGCTTCCTTGATGGTTCCGGAAACCGGCGCAACGGCTGTTTACTCATTAAATACTAACAGACGCTTGCTAAATCTCCCTGCACATTCCACCGTTAAGGCGATTAAAAACATTGATTAACGATAACAGCGCCCTCGACTAAATGTTCTTCTCGTAACATTTGTTTTTGAGAGAAAAATGCCGATATTCCCTGCGTTTTATGATATACCCCCCCCCCCCCACACACACACACACAGTTTACGGACAATTTAGGCGCAGGAGCTCTGCCGCCGGCTACTTGTAATTTATGTTTTGATCGTCAGTTTATTTTAGACGGCGGCAGGGATTGTCGGCCATGGTGCTGCTGTTACCGCATGGTCTTGGTCGGTGTGTGTGTGTTCGCGCACCATGCAGTTTCAGCGAAAAAAGCAGTGCGCTAAAATAGGATTGATTTTGTTCCGCTCCGCGACTATTTAAAAATCGACATACTCATTTCCTTAACGCACGTCAACATTTCCGTCACCTGCGATACGCTCCTGCCCCGACTGATTCGTGTTTGTAGCCAAATAAATTAATTTTAGCACACTGGCCAGCGTCAGCGAGCAGGAGCACGGGAAATCCTGCAGAATCTATCTACCATCTCATCCGCCATCCTAGAGCGACTGCCCCGCCATCTATAGGGCGTTGGAGTTACGAATACGATTCGATCGGGTGAATCAAGCAGCGCCGAACTTTCTGCTCTGATATCCAGATACAAAACGAGCGGGCTATCACTCATGTGACTCTTCGATTCTCGAAGAAAACAATTTCCCCTTATTACACTTCCTCTTTATCCAAAGACCAGAGCGCAGCCAACATTACCAGCCGAGGGAATCAATTAATAGGCAAAACTAAACTGTATTGTCACTGTGTTCGTCTTTTTCTTTTTCGTGCCTGTGCTACCAACCGACTCTTCCAATCAAGCGCTGTGAATTGGCCTCTACTTAGAGGCCTCCGGTGTTGTCCAGTGGGGCGCTGCGAAAATGGACTTGGTTAGGACATGTTTTGGGTACTACATACTTGAGTGTCTCAATCTGTCACCCACGTAGACGCGTGCCTGCTCCTATGCGGGACGCGATAACCAGGAAAATACAAAGAAATAACGAATAATTCTAACGCCGTTGAAGCACATGTCAAAGCTAACGTTGGTCCAAGCTAAGACTATAAGAGCGTGAGCCAAGCTCTGATCTCAATTGTAGTAGGTTGGATCGCGGATCGGGAGCCCGTCGGTGGCACCAGCGGCAGCCATTGCCTGACACCATGGCAATACACGCAAGTCTATGGGAGAAACACACAAAAATATGAATTTGAAAGGTTGTACGCTGTGCTCGAAGGCGAGTATTTTATGAGATGCTGCGATCATTATATCGGCTGTTTTGAGATCGAATCGGTATTTGTCAAGCGTCTGAACGCCGATTAAAGCCATCAAACGTGCTGGAGCAGACACGGCTGCGCTGGCAAGCTTGCTCTCGAATTGGAGTAGACAAAGGAACTTGCCGTCAGTAAGACCGTCCTCCGGGAAGCCCAGAATTTGATGAATGTCGAAAAAGTTCAATGTTGACAGCGGCTTTCCAGGAGTGAACGAATTCCGCGTAGCAAAGCCTTCAACCTTGTCGTCTGCTAAACCAACTCATCGAAACCGTCACCGACTACACAGTACCTCTAGGTAACTCTTGTCTTATTGAACTGCACCAGATTTTTCGCCCAGCGGAGTCATTCATGACCACAAAACATTTATTTATAAGAACTGTGAGTGCGGCGGTTTTAATGTTTGTGCACGAGCTATCTTACGAGGCTCCCGAAAAGCAGCCAAAAAGTGCCAGTGCCGAAAACAGATTAGAAACGGGGAAACGGCACTTTTTCTTGTTTCCCTTAAGCATGGAACACATGAGCGGTGAAAGGGCGCCGTGCTGCGCTCGCCGCTCGGCGCTGGCAGCGCCACAGCACAGCACTGCGCGGCTTTATCTGTATCGACCATCAAAGCGACGCCGACGCCGCGCCGCGCCAGAATGAGATCGTATAGGGACGCCAGCAAGGTTGCTATGATACCGCCGCGCGTGCGCACGTTTCCATCGCTCGTATTACACTTCGCGATTCGTAGGCGAATCCGCGAGAAAATTGACGCCAGGAGGGAGAATCCCCTCGCCGGCGACGGAATATTCGATCGCGGGAGCAATCGGTCCAGGACTGATTATTCCCGCGCAGAAGTAGTTTCCACGACGCCGCAGCCAATCGGAACGCACGAGGGAAATGACGCTTGCCGGCGTCACATCCTGGCCGATGTCGCCCGAGCCGCCCGAATTGTTGGGGTTGCCGCCGGAGTTGTCGGAGTTCCCAAGTTGTGTAAATTGCGCCGTCTCGCTGGTATAGCTGTGTCAGTCAGAAATGCTCGATCGAGACTCAATTATTCAACCCTGTTCGACAAGAGGCATCTGAGCAACGAAGACAGTGCCCACAAAGAAGATCTGTGGAATAAAATTGTCGTGGGTGGTACGTACGCACGTTGTCTCCGTTTGCTCGTTATTTTATCGTTGCCTTCTCGTATCGCCGGGAAAATGTTGGGCGTTTTCTCGGCACTGCGGGTTAGCGTTAACTGCAAGAAAAAGTCTGCTAGAGCATATTTTCGAACACCACTCGAGCTAGGAGCAGTCTGCTCTGATATCCGCGAGAGACCGGACCAGCGCGAACGAGGCGGGTGGCAACAAATGTGAACGGCGCCGTCTTTTTCTCCGGGCACTGCACGTCGGCATGTATCGGTTCAGGTCGAGTCACGCAAGGGCTGGTGGCGTCCACCTCGCATCGCCATTTCGCAGTAGCAATATCACTTCCATGTTTTGACTAGTCGCTAAAGGGTGGCGCTGTTATCGTATTTAGTTTGAAGCAACATTATACTTCAAAACCACTCAGTTGGGAAACTGCCATAGAGCCTTCACTGAAAAAGTGGCGCCGATCCTTATCCCAGTACCGAGCTAATGGCGACCGCAACGCTGCCATTTCTGCCGCAGCGGCCACTCCGTGAACTGCACGGCAGCACTTACTGGTTCCGTCGAGTCACAGGCCATGGTGCCATCTCGCAGGGCCATCTTCAAGCAGCCATATAAAGCAACTTTCATGTTTCAATCCGTCGCTAAAGAGTGCCGCTGTTATCGTCATTCAGCTCGATCTCGGTAGACGCCAGCGGCCCAGGTCTTACAGGCGAGTTTCCAACCGAGTGTTGTTAGTAACGTTGGTTTAAAGCTTGTCCTCGGTGGAAGCGTAGTCGCCTCGGTCTGGCGGTCGAGTTTCCCAACTGAGTGTTGAAGTTGCATTGGTGTGTATATCTTCTAACCTTTGACCGTGCTCTAAATTACGATGAAACCAAAGTACATTCCGAGGCTGTTAGTGCAGCGCATTTACGGAGAATATGTTATATGGCTGACACCCAACCATAATCCGGTCACCAACATAGTAACGGAAGTCGACAGGCCGACTGGCAGCCGAACGCTGATGCACCGCTCGTCTCCTTTCTGAGTGGACACCAGTGCCAGCCGAACCTCTTCCTCGAGTGCCTTCGTGTTGTTTCCGGAGGAAAAGCTTCACGTGTTCAGACATATATCAGCGGCGCTCTGCTCCGTGAAACGAGCGCGCTTCGGGCTTCCTAAGAGATTTAAGAGAAGGTACAACTGAAATTATCAAGGGAGTTTACAATGTAATGACGGATGCCTCCTGAAGCTCCTGGGTAAATTGATTGTAAGTACGCACGCGTCGCGTTGTCATGTGTCAAGAAGAAAAGTGGGCGGAGAGGCAGAGACACTTGCAAAGTCGCTTGCAGAGACGCAGAGGCGACCCTGATCGCAGCTGTGAGCGCTTTGCATGCTAGGCACACAGCGAGGCTGCCGCATTCACATTGTTTTTATTTTTTGTTTGTTTGGTTGTTGTTTTTCTTTCGGCACGCTCAGCTCTACTGCGTCTGAAAGTCCAAGAGGCCCTTAGAACTGCGCATTTACAGGCCCACCTCAGAGGATGACACCCACAAATAAGACATCCATGGAGCGCTCACGCACGTTCTGCCGCTCCATAATGTTCGATTTAGAGCCTTAGCATTTAGCTTGTAGCCAGCCTTTACGAGTGATGTCTTCTCAGAGGAATAGAGTTGCCTCACTGCATCAAAATGCGCTGCTCTCATTCGAGGAGGTTCATGGGGCATTTCTCCAGTCAAATTCATTTCTGAAAATAAAAGCACGTTCCTGTTTCTTTTTTATGATTTAGTCAGTTAATTTGTATGCCAATTTAAGTGTTCATAGTCAGACACATATAGATGGGCGTTGCGTTGCCAGTATTGGTCTTCTTTATGAATAGTGACATCATCTCACGGTTGAGAGTGTTCTTGTTGGTTATCACGGCTAGTGGCTTTCAGCCCCATTTCTTCAATCTTCAAGATGATGTTCTTGGTTTGCTGATGCAGGGTTTTCGTACTTCATATTGGAAACAGGCAGAATATAGAGCTCATCCTTGTTTGAGGAAGGAAGCGACTGAACCATGAACACATGGGCCGTTTTTGCTGGCTTTAGTGAATGCGTTGATGATCCTACTATTGCTCCTCCTTGTAATCGAAGTACGGCTTGATGGGAATTTCATCAATCATCAAAGTCACTGTCTTCTCGTGAGACTTCATCGATTTCCTTCGTTCTTGTATCTAAGACAGGAAATGTTTTCTTGGTTTGCTCGTAGAGAAAGGTCGCCTTTATAGTTCGCACAGACACGACGCAGCGTTGATGGGTGAGGCAGAATCATCGTCGACGCAACTTTTGCAAAGTGCTATATGCATAGGTAGAAATCGAGTGTAGAATGCTGGCGAAAAACAAATATTTTGCACTGTACACTCCCTTGTTTGTCAGCAGAAACTACAATTTGCTCACATAGCAGTTTCAACAAAGCACACTCTCTTTCGATGCGCCACCGTCTTCAGTCACTTCTGCAAGAAGAGTACTGATGAACTTCAGCATTGCTGTCTTCTTCGGCGCATCTGTCCCTCCAGGCATCCCACACAAGTGGCGTTCAAGTTTCTTAAGCAACAAAGAGAGAATTAAATTGGTGTGTCACGCACTCGTTCCGGCACTGTAGTGCCACAGGGAAGGGATTGCAGATTCACCATTCCCACAAAAACAGAAACATTTGACAAAAGGTGAAGGGTCAGCTTCAATGCGAAGAAGCATGTCGCACTGTTCGTTGACAGTTACTGACCAAAAGTTATAACTGCAAACTCCGAGAAGCTTCGTTTGTAAGTCTTCATACGAGGACACGACGTTCCTCCCCTGCTCTTGCATGTTCGTCTCAAGCGAATTTTTTGTTGTCTCCTGTAAAGCATCGCACTTCATTTTAGCCGTTCTTTTTCCCTGGGAGATTGACGTCGTGCGAAGGTAGACGCCAGGTACGATGGGCAGTTCGGAAAACTGTAGGCACAGCATTTTGCCCTAATGTGAGTAGGTCGCGCTTCACTTCTAACGTTCTTCCTGTTCGTTGGTCGAATCGTGAAAGCTTGGGGACGAATTCTTCCACATGAAAATGCAGTTCACATACTTGTATGAAAAACGGAAAGGGAGTACGCGTTACAACACCGGTCCATTTTGCACAGGGAGCCCTCAGAAATCGAGTAAAGAGTGTTTATATTGGAGACATCCCCGACTCCTGATGTTCCTGCCTGGAACCCCTTCTCGGGATTCTCTGGCCCGTACCTGCGCAGAAGTCTGGGAAACTCCTCGGTCCCAGCAGCATGCAGTGACAAGTCATGGACCACCGATCATGGACGCACAGGCGCTCGAGCACCTTGAGTGCCGATCGAAGTTGTGCACGAGCACTCTTCGATTCTTCTGAAATACCACGGAAAGTAGGCCACCAATGTAGAGGCCCTCGTAGATCGCAATGACTGACTTCTCGCCTTTTGTGCAGAAAAATAGGCGTGCGTGATTATTATGGCTTTCTTTATGCTACCCGTCATGTCCTTGCAAGCAAATCAATACGCGCGCCAGGCACACGAACGTCTCAAGCGCTCATTCAACAACCAAATTAACCCAGACAATTCCTCCATCCTCCAGAAGATCACACAAAACAAGACCGTTGAAGAATCCGCAAAAATACTCCACTTTGGTAACAATACGATTAGAAGAAACAAAAGATTCAATCTATGTTGAGTAACTCAAACTCAATCACCGCTTTTCTCGGGATATACCATAACGCCTGTCACGCGAAAACCTTCAGCTGAAATTGAATTTAACCTCACGCATGCGCGTGAAGCTTTCCGGCGTTATTGGGCATAGCTTTACGTTCGTCTTTCCTTAAACACTGCGTGCACTCATTTTGTTGCACTTCCTTTTCTTTCTTCTTTTTTTCCCCCTTCCACTATCGGTTTTGAAAGCAATTACAGTTTGCAGGAGCTGGAGTAAGCGCACAATTTAATTTGAAAAGTGTCTAGATCACTTATAAAAGCGTGTAATTTTGGAGAATTTTTTTGTTTTCGTTTATAACTTCTTTTGTGTGCGCTATCTTATTTTTGTCTTATTTCCGCGAGTCTGAAACACGGTAGTCCTCGATTACAACTGAGCACGCGTCTAATAGTTACAATTAAGAATAAAATGAGAACCAGTTACGTGTCCAAAGAACGGCCCTAAATAGGCCTGAATCCTCTATTTGCCCATGATGCGCGCAAGACAGCACCGGTACACGTGCATTTAATACTGACGATGGGTTTCCGCGTGAACCCATTACTTCGTGTTCGGGTAGCGTTCATCGAGAAATTTAATATCTCGGAAATATTTAATATTTCTTCATAATTCAACTACATACTTCACCTGCTCTCAAGAAAGAAAAACAAAATGGCTCAGATATTGATGTGTGTTCCTTTCAATTTCAGCGAATACGCTATTACTACGTGTGGTATCTGCCTGGGTGCAATGCGGCAAATACAGGACGGGTACTGACGTTCGGAGACGAGCAGATAATTGCTTTCCGTTGTTGTTGTTATTGTTGTTGTTTGCCATTTTGTTTCACTTTCAACGCTGTTTGATGATAGACCATTTCAAACATTCAGACAACCCGAGACTGTATACCGCTAGTTCATCCAGTTCCTTCGTCAAATCTAATCAAAACTCGTAAGTAAACAAATTAAAATCGGACTCTACCAGTCTGGACAACCTTTAAAAAAAAAAAAGGTAGTGGTAGTGCGTCACTGGGCGTCCACAGCCCAGTGACGCAGTATTTTTCGCCTGGGTGATAAGCGCTGAAAAACCCTACACAAGAAAACTCAAGAACTGTGCGTTTGCGTTAGAGTTGCGTGTCCCACAGTGCGCGTGAGTGGGGCAAAGAAAGTCGGGGCACTTACGCAACCAGGAAGGTGAAACACTGCGTCAGCCGAGGTGTCTGTGTGACGTCGGGGCCGCCAAGGTCTCATTTCAGAGGAGATGAACCGAACGAACGGGAAAGGTGCGAGCGCGCACCATACAGAGTCCGCAAAGGCGTCTCCTATTTAACCGAGTAACACACCGGACGAAAATTCCATAACGTTTTGAAACCAACGAGGATGTATTAAGTAGAGAGAATTTCGTAAACCTTTTAAAAACTTTTATTGAACACCAACGAGGATCGCCTCGTGATAATTGAAGGACACTTCGAAAATCGCGCGCCCAAGTTCGAAATTCAGGGAACGACGAAACTGCATGCGTATGCATGAACCGTTCCCTGTCGTTGGTGTGGCTGCCTGAACTTTTTATGCAACGTTTTTGGACTGAAAACTAATACCGCCTTGCGGTCACTGAAGTGCACTTCGAAAACTGCGCACTCACGTTTCAAGCGTGTAGCTCCACCTAACTTCACGCCCGTGGCTTCGCCGGCTTTACACCCACCTAGCTTTATTCGTTTTATCGCCCGTGAAACTTTATAACATAATTAGCGAGAACGCTTTGCTTTTTCTTATTGTTTCCATTATCAGCACTTTCATGCTTATGTTATCTACGTGCCGTCATGGTGTCACGTGATGACGTCCCGTGACGTCGCAGTGTCACGTGACGTCATTACACAACGTGACTCACGGTGTTACCTGACGTCGTTCAGTCGCGTGGCGTCAGCGTGCAACGTGACTTGACATGACAATGTCACGTGATGGGGTCAGCTGACGCCAGGTAACGGGTGACGTTATGCGCGGCGTGACGTAGATGTGGAATCTTTTGGCGGAGTGCCGAAAACGCCCCGCGTCGATATGGAGCGCGGTTGACGGCGCCAAACCCACCAAGTGTCTCACTAACTGCTATCGCCGTAAAAAACAAAACCACGTTTTGGATTGGCGCATGGCGACGGTGCTCATGCGCAGCGTGGAGACCGCATCGCTTACATAAACGCACGGCGCTTGCGTTTGCTTCTATACGCCATACTAAAATTATTGGTTGTTTGCGCGCTTGTTACGGGCAGCATCTCCAAGAAAGTTTTGCCAGTTGTGTAATTCAATCGGTGTTTTCTGGCGTTCTGCGTGTCGGGTGGTTACGAAGATGCTGTAGTATTGTGCAATTGACTCCAGAACTTTGATTTGGCATATCTCCGCGAAATGAATGTCGCCGTGGGCCGCGGCCGTCGAGCTTTGCCAATCGCTGTCACGTGCGCGTCGATTTCACGCAAGCATTGAGTCATCGCATTGTTTTTAAATCAAGGATGCACGCATGCGATTTTTCAGGAACGCTGAGAAACTAGTAAATAAATATTTAATGAAATATCGCTTAATAATCGATGCTTTCGAACATTTGGATGTCGAAAAGTAGGAATAAATTAACATTTAAAATTTAAGTATGGCGCTATAGGTGCCATACCTGAAGAGATATCAGCTCAATTTTAAGATCGCACGTTTTCATGACACAGACCAACTTTATACAGCATAGGATAATTAATAACGAAAATATTTGTTTATTGCATCGGGATTTCATTTGAATTCGATCAAACCTGTCGTGCAAGGGGCCTCCTCCTCCCCCTCCACCCCTTGCACGACAGGAGGTCTTCAGATTTTTTTTCTTTTTTTATATGTGGTAGTTTTATCTCTCCGGTTAACGAAAGTGTTTAAAAAAGATAGAACGAAACAGTTTCACAGAAATAAAATATCAAGTGTCAGAAGGTGAAATCTGTCAAAAACTCAATTTGACGTTTTCTCAATTTCGAATGTCGTTTCGAATATCGCTTTACTCAAACGGCTAATGTCAATTTCAAATGTCGCTTTACTCAAACGGCTAATATATTTTTATGAGTGAAGATAATGTTATGGAACATTTTTATCAATAAAACAGTGAGTTTTAGGTTTTATAGTTATTTACTGTAGAATAGCCACTTGCTACCTGGAGCAATTTAGCCTCCAATTTGAATTGCTCCAGTAAACGAACCGTTCAAGAGCATGACATTAAACAAGTATCAATGCATAGCTCTAATTATAAACTATCTGGTGCAATAAATTTTGCCTTGGTACTTTTTACGAAAAATAATTATATCTAACTACAAACTTTGTGAAATCTAAAATTTTGAGATATTTGAAGTTGATTTTCTTAAAAAAGCCACTTTTTATTTTCTTCTATCTTTCTTTACCTGGTAGCCTATAACGTACAAAAACACTGCATATAATTTTTTAGTGTAATGTTTTTGTTATATCTTAGGAACAGCCAGTTTTAGGCCTCTTGCTACCTGGAGCAATAAGCCAATTTTAGGCCTCTCACTCAATCCTTTGTTAACTCAGTATTTTGGCTTCACCATGATGATACTGGCGGTTTCAATAATAACAGATGTTTTTGGAAACCACTTTACCGTGTGTTTGTTCGATGTTATATATGCTCATAGCAACTCCTGAAACGGACGTTACGGAGGTCTAAAATGAAGCATTCACGTTAACAGTAATGCCACCTGCAGTACGAGAGCGGGGCGAGCCAGACATTGTGTTACGAGCTCTGGTGAGCGAATGTTCTTATCTTAACAATCGTTGGAGCATAGTGTGACACGAGAAAAGCCTAATTTAAAAATAAACGCCAGGGAATCGTTCATAAAGCAGCACTGTACCTATCTGTGTAATATATATATATATATACCGGGTGTTCATTTTTAATTCGAACAGATTTATTTTAAAAAATCCGTAAAAGATGCACTGATAAGGTTTGTGCAGGTGAGTTATACGGCCAGGGGTACATTATGTGGGTGGCTAATCGTTGCGATAAGTCGGCTAATTAATTAAAATTCGTTAATTAACCTTTAATTAGTGGAAATAAACATATGGTTCCAATTGGAAACTTAGAGAGCGTCATCGAAAACCACTAAATCAACTTTTTAGAACGACTTGAAGCTCGTGGGAAACTGGGCGCGCCAGTTACCACTCGTGAAGCAGGCGCAAAGCCAGTAGTGGCGGAACGCGGATGATTAGATCATTATCGCGTTCCGCAACTGCAGCTTTGCGCCTGCATCACGAGTGGTAACTTTGGCGTGCCCCCGAGTTTCCCACGAGCTTCAAGTCGTTCTAAAAAGAGTTGATTTAGTGGTTTTCGATGACGCTCTCTAAGTTTCCAATTGGAACCATATGTTTATTTCCACTAATTAAAAGGTTAATTAACGAATTTTAATTAATTAGCCGACTTATCGCAACGATTAGCCACGCACATAATGTACCCCTGGCCGTATAACTCACCTGCACAAACCGTATCAGTGCATCTTTTACGGATTTTTTTAAATAAATCTGTTCGAATTAAAAATGAACACCCGGTATATATATATATATATATATATATATATATATATATATATATATATATATATATATATATATATATATATATATATGTATGTATGTATGTATGTATGTATGTATGTATGTATGTACGCACGCACGTACGTACGCACGCACGTACGTACGTATGTATGTATGTATGTGTGTGCGTGCGTGCGTGCGTGTGCGTGCGTGTGCGTGCGTGTGCGTGTGCGTGTGTGTGCGTGTGCGTGTGTGTGTGTGTGTGTGTGTGTTCCTCTTATGTTTTCCAATTATGTTTTCCACTTACGAGCGCACGGACTACTTTTCGCGCAAACTTAAACTGCTTGAATTACACACTAAAAACGTCCTCTGCGTCTACTTTCCCACACGACACTCGGAGAGCCAATCACCGCAACTTTCGGAGTCAGCTCAGCGAATGACGATGCCGAAACATGTGTTTAGACCAAAAAATGCAGTCTGAGTTGACATTAAGCAATGCTAGCGTGACGTTTTGCATTGCTGAATGTCACAGTTCAGACTGCGTTTTTTGGTCTAAACATACTTTTCGGCATCGCCATTCGCTGAACATCCTCTGTAAGTTGCGGTGATTGGCTCTCCGAGTGTTGTGCAATAAAATAAACGCGCGTTTTGTTTTGTTTGTTTTTTTTATAGATTTTTGCAAAAATCGTTATTTGCACGCTGCCATCTTTGTCTGCTGGGCTGTGAAAC
This sequence comes from Ixodes ricinus, assembly GCA_037355805.1. Classification (NCBI taxonomy): domain Eukaryota; kingdom Metazoa; phylum Arthropoda; class Arachnida; order Ixodida; family Ixodidae; genus Ixodes; species Ixodes ricinus. The sequence continues at coordinate 29,085 of JAZHYW010023052.1, read as the reverse complement.
TCCTTCTGAGCATGTGCTGTTGCTCTGCTGTGCAGTATATCAGACACTGCGCATGCATCCACAGCTCAGTGACTCAGCATTTTTGGCCCGGGTAACGAGCGATGGAAAGGTCTATAGAGAGCATATTTTATTTTGTCTATAATATTACCTAAAAAATCAGACACAGATGAGCTGACATAATGCAAAAACACCCGTTAGTATCACACCATAAAACACTTCATTTAATGAATAATATTTATATACGTTAATAAATACGCATATATAAACGTATGTAATTTTCCACAACTTTCTTTTGTGACCACAAAGAAACTTTTACAACAAAAAAGGTCTGCCATTTGCGTAAATATTTTACGAAGTTACACGTTATGATTGTTAATTCACACTGTTACACGTTTGCGCTCTTTAACTTGAGAAACACAATACAGACACTATAAATACCAATTATTCAGTTCGCTGAAAACGTACTTTTCAGTTTTCAAGACTCCACACGAAAGTTGCTCACCGGTGCGTCAAAAATAGTTCTGGCAGAGCCTATGCGCCAACAGAACAGCAGCAGCTTTGGACGGAGGCAGCGTTCTCTTCAATGTCTCTCTACGTCGAGGTCGGTTACGGGTCGAAAATATCAGAACTGATATTTGCGATACATCACTAGCTTATCTGTCTCAAAGTAATCGGCACAGTAGTTTCTTTTTACGCCGAAAATTGTAGCCATGACTGAAGCGTCGATGTACAAAGTACGAGTAATCACTTACTTCCAAGTTGAAACCAATGTGGGATTTATGGACAAAGTTCAGCCTTTAGCCTCTTCATTATCTCTCTCTCTCTCTCTCTCTCTCTCTCTCTCTCTCTCTCTCTCTCTCATTTTAGTTTCGATGATTCCGTAAATTCTAGTTGTTTAAAATAATTGCTGAGAAAGAGCGAGCTGTGTGTATTTTTATTTAACGGGAACGCAAGTAAGGAATAGGGAAAAGAGGACGATAATAAAATCAGGGGCTAAACGAGTACAGCAAACATTAGTTAAAATGCGAAATCAAATAGACGAACCTAAAAGAGATAACCGCCGACAAAGAGTTCCTTGATCTTTCACTCCCATTCCCTCTCCCAGGAAAGTTAGTTAGCACGACTCACACCTGAGTGAGTCTACGTGACTATCTCTTCCTTTCCAAACACACTCAACTCTAAGCGCCAATGGGAATAATGGCTTGAGAAAAATTTGGTGATTTAAAAACGTTTATATTGTCGTAAAGGTAAATTATCGACTGATATCCGGTAAGTGTTGAGAAAATTATGATTTCAATCCGCTATATATAAAAAGAGCAAAAACAAAACAAAAAAAATGTTTCTGCGATAATATTAAAACACTTTCTAACCGACGTTCCTTTTTTCTTTTCTTTTTTTCAATATGTGTATCTATAAAGCAAAAGGCACATACAAAAAAAAGCAGTTCGGTATCTTCCTCCCCCCTTTATTCTACAATTTGTAGCAATACGCACATTAGCAGTATAAATTTTCTTTAAAGTCAGGTAATCCGCAGCTGTAATATACTATATATTGAACTCGCGAGCTTGCAGTCACACCCGTGTGCTCACAAAATATGTGAAATCAGCAGGAGATAGCCACGGCAAACCGCAGACCAGTCTCTTACGAATGGCTTTTATTCTCTTTCTGCGCCTGTACGGGTGTTCATGTTACGCGCCCAGTCTACGCCCGATTTTTTCTGCGGACGCCCGCACCACGACGCCATCGGCACTAGAGTCGTCGTCGTCAAAGCTGGGGAACGGCTCTGCAGTTGGCCGGGCTCATTGTTCACGCGGCCTGCCGTGGCGACTCCTCCCGCGAGTGTCGTGAACACTCGCCCAACATTAAAGCGTCGGACTTTCCTTGTATACCCCGCTTCGCCACACGATGCACCGCAGTTGACGCTACGAATCATTCCAGCTAACCAAAGTGCCGGGAAAGTATCACGCGAGCATCGCGGCCCGCTCGTCGGTGCGTCTCTCGTCAAGGTCACGTGACATGAATCGCACGGCATTGGAATGGCTTCGATGGCTCGTAGCATCTCTTGCGGTCCATCGTAATGTGAACTGGAGTTTCGCTGTTTCTACTTTTCTGTTTTATTTTTATTTTTATTTTTATTTACTTTTTTTGGTTAGTAAGCAAAAGAAAGTAAAAGCTCGTTCGACGCCGGGAAACGAAGAGCATGAAACGTTTTCGCGTTCGCTCGGTGTCGTGGTTTATACGGAAAAGCTTGTCTTGCCAATGATTTTAGTCAGTGCTGCAGGTAAGGTGTGGGTACGCGCCAAGGTTCACAATAGTTGGAACGTTGCTCGAGTGTTTTGAGCAAATATACCGATTTCTATCATGGGTCGATGCTGTACCTTGGTGTGTTTGTGTTTGCGGAGGTCACCTTGATGTGTTTGTGTGCGTTTTAGAGTTTTTGGAAGTGTCGAATGCGCCAGTGCATGAGTTCCGTGCCCCGTGCGGTCCTTGGAAGCAAATGCGAAGCACGGAAATGAGTGGCCCTTGGAAGGGTATTTCGGCGCAGCATTCTCGCTCGTGGCAGATGTCTTCCGCGTTCACGCAACAAGGGTTGTCAGTACTTGGAAGAATCTCGAAGCTTGGATTTTATCGTGAATTTCTTCGGTGGATCTGGAGCGGTTTTGGAGCGCTTTCATTTGTATCTTCTTGCACGTGCAAGCGCATGCTAGCATTTTTCCTTCGAAAGGCGCAAGAATGGAACGCTTTTGGGCAGCTCGAAATTCACCAAGTGGTCTATATTAGACTACTCAACCAAGTAGTCTAAGTGGAGCATTCACAACCAGGGTGCTTTTTTAGGGAAGGATTTGCGTGACGCCAGGGATGCTGAACCAGAGGGACCACCTCCCGCCCCGACTCTGCCATTCACACGAACGGCGGGGAGCCTAGAAGGATGTCAGTGTTATGAGAGGCATTTAGCGGCCGCGCTCTCGACAACAGGGCTCACTGCACGATGACGAGAGTAGACAAACGAGGCACATGAAACAGCGATATGGTGGCTTAGAAAAGGCAGGTGTGAACTCAGAGATTCAGCATGAGGAGTTGTGGTGGGTTACAGCGGGTCCGAGAGCTATCGGTAATTGGATGGCAGCGCCAGCCTGCAGGAATAGAAGGCGAAACAAGCACATCGAGGGGCTTCATACGCTTCACTGCAGCCTGTCTTTATTGCATCGAGCTCAATGGCCACGCCCGATTTCGTTATGGCTAACGAGGAAATATTCATTGTGCGGCACTTCACGATCGTGACTACCCGTGAAGACATTTTCTTTCTTTCTTTTTTTTAGTGTTCACAGTGCGGCGGACTGCCGTTGGGGCACTGCTGCGGGCATATCGATAAAGCCCCTCCTCTATCCCGGGAAAAGTGGCGCCATTCATTGTTGTGGAAATGCTCCAGACACGTGCCGCCCGCCACTTCTGGGAAGAACATGGCGTCTGAAATCTAGCTCAGTGCTGCGCTGTTCCGCCATGATCTTCCCAAGGGCTGCACGTTGCACCTTCTCGTGCATCGACGCACCTTGCGCTACTTTTGAAGCATGAAGGGGCCTTCTATAAAACCTCTGACACGCCAAAAAAATTTTTTTCTTCATGCTAGGCGTTGAAATGGCATATGAGGACACTACAAAAAAATTGTTTCACTATAGAGTTGCGTAGTTTTTTCTATAAAATATAAAAACACGAGACCCAATTCCAAGTTCCCGCCAGTGCACTGTGACGTAGGTGTGTACCGCAAAGGTGTCGGGGCGGTCAGAAGGGAGTGCATCGCCGGAAGTCACGTGAGTTGTATCCCTCCTCGTGCTTACCGCGAGCGCGTGCAATATTTTTCTTTAATATTTTTGTTATTCTCCGCACCTCCACGAGCGATTTAAGCAGACAAGGTTTCTTTTCATTTGCTTTTCATCGCTTAATGTTGCTGTAAAGGTAGAAGAAGAGGAGTGAGTGAATGGACCTTTTGGCGAATATGTGCTGCCACCTATGGGGCGATGGGCGAACCTGAGGCGCACTGGGTTGAGAGTATTTGTAGAGAAAACAACGTGCACGTTAGGCTTCTTGTGTGCTACCGGTTCGTTTTCTTTTTGGTTCTTCGAGGGGTCGGACTTGTCAACTCTCCTGACTGCACGAATCCAGGCTGCCCGCTTAACGGGATGAAGCTTACCACACGGAAAGCGAAAAAGCTAGTTCCACAACCCGGGCGATAATAGTTCCGACAGCCGAAGGCTACACAGTTCACCGGCATGATTGCGGTGCACGTCGTAATCTAGAACGGGCGTCGTCAGTACGATGACTCGTGTTCACCTTGTTCGCAACATCAAAACTTGAGTCTCGACTCTCGATGGTCTTATTTTCTTCTTCTTCTTCCGAGGCGCCCAAAGGCGAGAAATGCAAGATGGCGGATTGTTTGGAACTAGATACTCTCGAACCCAGGCGCATCAAATACTCCGCGCATGCGCACCGCGTATTTCTACAAAAGGTCCATGGACGTGATCAACTACAATGCCTAGAAGGGGCTGTGTGAGGGACTTGTCCCGGTATTTCAGCAACTGAAGAAGAGATCACACTGCATGCATTTCCGAGAGACATACAAGAGATGGACCGGTGGCTGACCGCGGTTCCCGCAGGACAGCTATAAGAATCCGGTGGTAGGCGATGAATATGCTCGATGCACCTTAGTGATGAAGATTACAACCCTAGGTGAAGTTTACTAAAATTCACAGGTCTCGATGTGAGACCTCAACTGCAGGTCTGTAAGTTTCCTGCCCATCTCCTTGCAGCAGCGGCACTCAAGAGGCTTGAATTCAGGCATCACGACGCATCGGCTGCATGTGCACCTAGTAAACAAGTTCTACTCATGTTCCAGACAAAACACGTACTTTATGCTTTACGTTTACTTGTACTTGGTACATTCACCAGTTCGTATTCTTTAGACGGCAGGCATCTTCAGCCTGGAGAGTATTCGATGATTCAACGACCTTGGTGTCTGAACCTTCAGCAATGCGATCGGGCGACACGCCCGATCGCATTGCTGTAAAAGTTGAGGACGAAGAGTCAGTGGATCGACGTGATGGAGTCAATGATGAAAGCGCTGCGAGTACAAGCCAGTGTACAAGTGCATGCCGTCAGTCCAATGACAAGCTATCAAGTTTGAAAAAAAATTTAGAACGCTCGCAGAAATCAGGATTGCTAGCATAAAACACATATGCTAGCAATCCTAATTTCTGCGAGCGTTCTATTTCTTTTTCAAAACTTGATAGCCTGTCATCGGACTGACGGCATTGCAGTCGTACACTGGCTTGTACTCGAGCGCTTTCATCGATTGACCTCCATCACGTCGATCCACTGACTCTTCGTCCTCAACTTTTACAGCACGTAAACTAACCAACGGTGCAGCGCACTGATCTCGCGCAGCGATGAAGAGCTAGTGGAACTGAAACTTCGTTTTCTACGATAGCTCGTACGAAGAGAAGAATAAAAAAATTTAAAAAACGTCTTAGGCATGGTCGCGGGAGAGCACGAGGAGTGAAACTCACGTGACTTCCGGCAAATTCACTTTTAGTGACGTAGGTTGATGCCTCCCTTCTGACCGCCCCGACACCTTGCGGTACACTGTTACGTCACAGTGCACTGGCGGAACTTTGAATTGGGCCTCGTATTTCTATTTTTTATAAATAAACTACGCAACTCTATAGTCAAACAATTTTTTTTGTAATGTCCTGATATCCCATTTCAACGCCTAGCATGAAAAAAAAATTTTTGGCGTGTCAGAGGCTTCTTTAAGAGTAACTGCCTTGTGTTCCGCCTTGTGGAGGGAGATCGGTGCTCGAGTGGGCTAGCGCACACCAGCTCGGAGCACGTGGAGCGAAAGCTCGCGCTGTATAACCCAGGGATCCTGGGTTCAACCCCATCCCTGCCTGTTTCGATCTGGATGAGCATCGTACCGGCGTGCGGTCGTGTATCACTACTGCGTGGTGCACGTTAAAGACCCCAGGCTAGCGGTTGTACCGCACTGGCTACAATTGCTCCTCTATACAGCCGAGACGCCAGACGCCCATTGAGGCAGACGAACTTCCGGCTGTATAAGTATACGCACAACAATTTGCTTTTTTACCGTTTGGATTTGGAGGAGCGTCGTACCGGCGTGCGGTCGTGTATCACTACTGCGTGGTGCATGTTAAAGACCCAAGACTAGCAGTCGTATTGCACTGGCTAAATTGCTCATCTACAGTGGGTAATAATGTCGCCATGTTCTGGCAGACCAAACTCCTACTGTATAAAGAGCTCACGACTAATTTGTTTGTTTTCCAGCACGTCGGAGTCCAGAAACACGTGCCCCGAGCATTCCAACTGTAGTTGCATGAAACACCTACAGTATTATTAATTTAAATGGGTCAGTGAAACGATACCGGGTTAGGAATTTTTATGGCTTTGCAGAGACGAAATTGTGTAAAACATGGTGGCCGAGTTTCGGAAAGGAATAAGGAAAAATATTTACATTAAAGGCAAACGTTAAGTAATAAGAATAAAAGCGAGTTAGTGGTGCCTGGCTTGACTGGATGCAGGCTCGACAGACTCGAGACAGTGCATCCGACCAAAACGCAGTGCTGTACGGGCCAGGCACGAAGGCAGGCTTCTTTGTCTACCGTCACCAGGCACGCTCACTTGGGGCGCGTCAAGGTAATAGAAAGAAGAATGAAGGACGGAGGGTACCACGCGCCTACAACTGGTGCACTCCGGCCCAAGTATACTCCCACAGACCGCCATTGATTCAGAAGCTTTTCGTCGCGGTGAAATTGCGAGGTTAAAACGGGACCAGTTCTTACGGTCTCCTCGGCAAAGTTTGATGACGTAATTGTGGGATTGAAACCAACGTTAATCGAAACCGCCCGCCCGACGACAGTCGAGCGCGGCTCATGGATTGTGCACGAGAACTGCGTGAGTACTTCACTTCGGCTCGTAACAATCAATGCCTAAGCGGACACTCGGGTAGTGGCTCGTGTCCAAAAACTGCGGTGATGAGAATAGCCGAACTTTAACAATAGAGAGTTTAGTAGATCGTTCCAATACCTCGATACCCCGACAACGATACTATATATGTAAGCACAAAGGCGGAGGCAGAGTATCGGGTATCGTTATCGGAGTCATCGGAGCGATCTGCTAAAACTCTCTAATAGGAGTTTTAGTAGATCGTTCCGATGCCTATACGATATCCCCGATAACGATACTATATATGTAGCGCAAAGGCGGAGGCAGAGTATCGGGTATCGTTATCGGAGTCATCGGAACGTCTACTAAAACTCTCTAATAGGGAGTTTTAGTAGATCGTTCCGATACCTATCGATATCCCCGATAACGATACGATGCATTCGCAAAGGCGGCGGCGAATTATCGGGTTTCGTTATCGGAGTCATCGGAACGATCTACTACAAAACTCTCTAATGTCTGGAGCTCAGCATGCGTTTTCTACTTTGCCAAACCCAGCGCGTGGCTATGATTAACGTTGTCGGCACGTGGACGCTTCTTCTGGCTCCGAGTTGAGCAGATGAACGGTGTTCATATTTCTCGGATTTTTTCAGCGAGTGCCATCGCCCAGAAAGAAAACAAACTAAGGCAAGTTTATTCAGTTATAACGTTAGGGAGTGATTCTAAATAGTATTTAGCGAAAATAGAAAACTCGTTTCATGGCTCCTTTAAGAAAAGTCGCACATTTACAAATGCAAGCACTGTATTTGGTATTGGGTGGTACCAGCTGAATATAAACAGGAAGGATAAATGAAATATAGTACAGGACAAACTGCCGCAAAACTACTAGCTATAATAATAAAAAACATAATCTACTAATTATGTTTCTTCCTCTTCCTTTTCTGCTTGTTGATGGCATCTGCTATTCTTAATTACATCCTCCTCCTCGTATTTCTAATTAACAAGAGGGTTCCCGTAAGAATATTATATCCACGTTGTAGAAGGTAACTGAAGGAAACTTTCACAGTTTCCATATTTTCGTCTATGGCAAGAGCCTCCAACACCTCTCGTGCGAGCCGGTTTCTGTGGTGTCCTAGGATACTAACATTCCTAAAATTGGCCTTGCCCTTGCGTTATAGGCAATGAGCGGCTAGGGTCCCTGCTCCTGTCAGGTTTCTTAGGTTTGCTGCATGTTCGCGTGTTCGATCGTTGATGCAGCGTCCTGTTTGCCCTATGGCGCAACGCCCGCATGTCAACCGAATGTTGAAAATCACCTCTTTTTCACATGAAGCATAGTTTGTCCTGTGATTTGCGGAACACAGATTTTTTTCGGTTAGGTCGTACCTGGTTCACATTATGGCACATTGAATAGGCCTTATTCAATGTGCCTGTATTTGGTCCTGACTCTTGACGCGATGTCGTGAATTGAGACTATACTTCGTCTCACCTTAGTATGGACTATTGTTATCCGCGCGTGCTAAAAGCGCGAGCTAGTCGCTTTAAATGAAGCCTCGGCGGCTGCACGAGCGCTTGTGCAGCAAGTGCTCTAGTCAAGGCAGTCAAGGCTGGCCGCTCGCGCTAGCACAGCTTTCGCGGTTAGTCCATGCTAGGGTGAGACGAAGTATACCTCTCAGGGTTCCTAGACGGGCATGACAAACGAGGCGTTAGCGACATCCACCAGGTGCTCTTTGCTAATCATTTAATTCGCTTTAAAATTCCTTTTCGTGACTTTTTTAACAAGATATTGGTGTGTTCGATGTGATACTGCTCCTTTGAACACATATAGACAAAAAACAAGCGCCAAAATTTCGTTGTAGTATCTCTTTAAGTGGCCAACCAGTACCAAAAAACTTTGCGCGGTATTATTCCGCTAGGATCGCTACGATTTTGGAAGAGATATATTCCCCATTGCTAAGGTATTATCTAGTGGCTTTAGTTTGTGCTCGTGTGAATCTTTAGGTTCCCTGTCTCAGTAAGGTTTCAAGAGCGAGGAGAATAATTGATTGGTAATGGCTGTTTTCGAATACCTCGAGCCGGCAATCATCTGGGCTCGAGGAAATAGTGCGTGTTAACGGTCAACACGCGTGTGTACAGAGGTTTTGAAAACCTTCAATGGTTAGAGTGGGCTACAATCTTACACAGAGCAGTCTGATTTTATCAAATAAAAACTGGCGATCAGTGATAAAGTGATAGAAGCGTACAATTTTCGCTTGTTCGTTTGAAAATACTGGTTGTGGTTTTAGGAATATTTTTCTATCTCGAAAGCGTACCAGACCTCCCCCCCCCATTTTCTCTACACACACACACACAGACACACAGACACACACACACACACACACACACACACGCACACACACACAGACACACACACACACAAGCACACACACAGACACACAGCACACAGACACGACACACACACAAACACACAAACGCACGCACGCACAGGCACACACAGACACACACACACACACGACACACACACACACAGACACACACACACACACACACACACACACGCACAGACACACACACACACACACACACACGCACGCACGCACATTACTCCATCACACATCCCACCCTCCATATCATGTTCCTAGCAGAGCTGGACCGCTCCACCTCAGGAGCTCCGCCCGATCCTGTGGCCCTGCTGTTGGCCCACATCAAACACATAAAAAGATCCGGTACACCGGAACCAACACTACGGCCAAGCGCCCAGCTGGACTCCTTAGATAACGACGACTCGCTCTAGGAGCTGCCTTCAAATAAAGTGTATATTTTGTTTCTTCTTTTTTTATTGCCCTTCTTTGGTAAGGCCGGAAATATGGCAGCGCAAAACACTCAAATCATAACTGCGAACGATTTACTCATTTCTACAAATCGTCAGGCATAGACGTACTCACTTATGACGTGCCACCACAAATGGCAGAAACGTACATGGGGACTCCCGCAATATGCACTACAAAAGCCGGGAAAATGTCCGCAATTTGAGCACGTACACCCTGATATATTTACTGGCATGTGCAAAAGAATTACTTTTTTTTTTACGAGCAGCTTCGGAGTACGAAGTATCTAATCCTTGTTTTCTTAACACGTGGACAAAGCACTCATGCGCTGCTGAAATATTGTCCTGGGGCCGATCTTCTGGAAACTAACCTTAATCTGGCATAATTACGGGACTATACACAACGCGCCCTGGCAAAATCATTCAGGTAAAATTGTCGATCCATGCAAAACTCAAAATAGTGCATACATGAAGGTCAATTCTGTTCAAAATATACCGACAGCCGATCATCGTGGTGCCGATTTAGTTTGACTACGTTCGTCACTAGAGTAGATAATTAAATATTGTCGCTCGGCTCTAAAAGTTCCCGACGCTTTACTTTGCGTGCTTCATCATAAGAATGACCCTATGACTCCACCAGCTCAGCGCCTTCCCACCGACCACCAGCAAGCAAGACGCGAGCACCAAGCCGGTGCCTACGGCACTCGACCAGTCAGGGTAAATTCGCGTGAAGAGAATCTGGAGAACGATCGAGCAGATGACGTCCCCGCAGAATTTCACAACGGCCACCGTGGCCGCAGGCTCCCGCTCCAAGGCCTTGCTGAGGAAATCGATAGCGCAGAAATTAGTCTTGCCCAACATCAGCAAGGTGCCCAGGTAGCGACCGCTCAGCAGACCCCGAAGCTTCCAGTGAAGACGGCCACGCAGAGGGACAAGATTGAGCGTATAAGGCCGCTGTTGAAGCCCAAGAACTGGCCGCTCAAGTTGCGCATGGAGCGAACGATGATGACCAGAACGACCAGGGACAGGGCGCTGCCGAAGCCGAACAAGAAGCCCTTGACGCGCTCCCGCTGCCTGCTGCTCTCGACCTTCTTGAAGAAGGCGTCCGGTCGCATGACCACGATGACGCCGGCTGCGCAGAGCAACACGGAGATCCAGTGACGCACGCGCATCTGCTCGTCCAGAAGGTACCGGGACACCACCATGACACCGATGGGTACCGTCGAGTACACGATGGCCATGTCGCTCACGGTGATGAAGCGCAACGCCTGGACCTTCAGCATGAGGGCCATCAAGCTGGAGAGCGATCGCAGAAGCAGTTGGAGCTGCGGATGTAATGACCAATCAACACCGAATTCATGTGAACAAGGACATCTTATACCAGATTATCTTGATATTACAATTATCATGTGCCTCAAGTGTGTCTTGCCCAGACGACGTAAAAGTATACTTTCTAAAGATGCTGCAAGATGTAGTTTTTTTTTTTCTGGAAGATGTATAGCAGTAACCAAATTCACGTGAAATATTGTTACGCAATATCTGCCAGTCTCCCGAACGTTTTTTTAAGTGCAACCGTTCGTTCGAAAAGAAATAGCACTTGTTCAAATTGACTACATCTAGAGTCATTCGGTGAATATTGTCCAACACTCTTGTTGCTGCCCATGACCAGGTAAGAACAACGAAACTATGTTCAGAGAAATTTTCCACTATCCCACTATTAAATATCAGTAGTAAATCTATTACCTTTGGATTGTGTAGTGTACAGTTTTATAAATAAAAAGAATTGCAACTATAGTCTGTTGCAATCTGAAATCTGCAGAAGCAGCTCCACCCAAAAATTCCCTGAAAAATACTGAAATAAACACAGATCAACAGAACAAGGACTAATAGTTCTATTAGTCCTTGTTCTAAAGATCAAACGTTTCTTCTCCTTCTAGTAGCTATTGTGCTTTTGTGTTGTATTTACTTCGATTTTTAACCAACTAGCCCAAAAGTTTATTTTGATTAACTGGGGAAAGTCTACTAAAAAAAGACGCACTGTTCCTTTCTGTTTGTAAGCTTTTACTATACTCCGCCTAGGCATCCTCTTCATTGAGTCTCAAGATAGGACAACGCAAAACGTGCGCTTTTAAAACGACATACACTCACTTGCTACCAACCGACATACAGTCGCTCGCTACACTGACAGAGCATCCCTCTTCCGTGTAGGTGGAGCTTTGCATCATGTGGGCGAGGCCTTGCTTTTTGTGAGTGAAGTCTCTCCTGCCAATTTTGTGCTGCAACAAACTAGATTGTGTCCTAGTATCTCATGAGGCGGGGACGAACCTAAAGAGCCTTATAGCAGTATCTTTCACATGAGCACAAAATGGTCGACTGAATCAGCGCTGACGAAAACTACAATTTTTCATACCTGACAAAGAACGCTGTCGATACTACTCACACGAGTGTGTGGCTCGATGTAGCGGTTCATTTGCACTCACTCTCCTGCAAGCGCGATGCTACATCAAGCCAGGCACTTGCGCCAGTGTCTTGGACAACGTTGCGCTGTGAGTGTGACACTATAAGCATTGCCACTTCAGATGCACGTGCCAGTACGTATAACTTGCACGTGAGGTCATTCCACAGTGCTACAAGATGTTGAAATGCTAACACGGCTAATTCCGCAGTGCTACAAGATGCTGAAAAACCTCACTCTGAAGGAAACGCTCGTGGTAAATAAGCCACCAGCATCGGCAGCTTCATGATCTATCCTCCAAATGATCTGAGATTAAAATGCAGAAGGAAGAGTTATGACGATGCTCTCATTGGACATCTTCGTGTTTGGCTCGCTTAATGCCGTATGCTTGGCTGAAAATACGGGTACCTACGTTTCACACTGCCACCCTTACCTGAACGTTGTTCGGAGGCGAGGGAACTTTGAGCTTGAAAGCGCGCGACATGGTTCCCATTGTGAACCCAAAGGAGGCGAAGAAGGCAATCTTCGCCATAGGAGACTCCACCACGTTTTGAATAAGGATGTTGGTGATGGCCTGGGACAGGCAGTGCAACAGCGTAAACAGAATGCCTTGAAAGCCTTTTCCTGGTGCAAGCTGATATTTGTATCCTCAGGAGACGTCGGAGCACCGTCCATTGCCGCTTCCATTGCTGACTTAGACAGGCGCTCAAACAGAAAAGCCTGGGGCACCGAAGTGATTGCCTCGAGCTCAAATGACGCGGTTCTTTCCCGAAGACATTCTACACCGGAGTGATCGAGCTCTTCCGCGCCCTGTGTCTGGACTTCCAATATCGCGCCGAGGTCATCCGTGAGCATGGCAGTGGTTTGAGGTTCTCTCGATGCGTCGTACAGGAAAGTGATTGCAGGTGTTTCTTCGAAACTGACAGGGCGGGGAAGAGACGATGGCGGTTCTGGTCTTTCTGTTCTGGGAGGAAGTCCTGCCAGAGTGGGCCGCGCTCCTGGTCTTGGAGAGGTGTGGATCTGGACCCTCACGGGCTGCTCGATCTGTGTCCTAGAAGTTGTTCCGGGATGATTGAGAGGGAGCAGCGGTGTCGTTGTCGCTTCTGTGGCCATTGTGGCTTCCACTGGCGTCTCGTCCCGTTGGCGACGAAGGTCCTGGTGCATTCTCGATTGATGCCTGCTCGCTCGGAAGTCCTTTAGGTCTGAACGGCATTTTCGGGGGTTCTGTCGTAGATCTGAGATGACTGAAACAGCCGGCGACTGCAGGAACGCAGGAAGGAACCCTGGCACGAGCGCTGAAGCGCGTGGAAGAGCGCGTGCCACATGCAGACACTAAAAAGCACCTTAACCAAATTCACGCTTCGCGCTTCTTCAAGCACCGACAACCAACAACCAAGCACTTTGGCAAAGACTCGGGTCCTCACAAGTTGAACCCGAGCCTAGCCGAACGTTGACGCAGCGTTCGAGTTAAATCAGCGCCCCGTGTTGGCCTCCTGCAGGGGACGCCGAAAATTCACGTCCTAGCCGCCTGGTAGGTGCTGGCATACAGTTGCGTTGCGCGATGACATATGCTCTGTTTCACCTTATGATGTACCACAGGAAGGGCACCAAGAGTGAGCTCGCCTGCTCTGGAGCCCATCTCGGCGGCGCAAGCTCTCGTGACTTAAAGAGCAGCTGCCAGCGCTATGAGCTCGCGCTTCTGGCCTTCGCTGCGGTACAACCTGAGGTGGAAACGAAGTAGAAGTATGGGGTATGGGGTAAGGCTTATCCTCAAAAAAATCGGCCCAAAGTGGCAAAATGCTAAGTATGCATCTGATGTCGGGATCCCTTTAATTAAGTAAACCTATCTAAAGAGACCACTACTGAGATGCAGGTGCGTCCGGGACAGGACGCGTTTTCGAGATGCCGAGGCCTCACTTGAGGCGCGGCTTCTTTGCTACCGGGTCCGAGAGGATAACACACGGTCTTCGCTCGGTCACGCATGTCCTCGGCACACGAGCTCCCACTAATTGGATCTGGCCGCGTTCATTAAGGTGTCATTCATGTATAAATGAACGCCGATCCGATGAGCTTAGCACCTCATTAAGGCTGCGGAAAGGGATCGTGGCCGCTCTTAGCCGGGAATACTCAAGAGAACTTGCACTTTCCTATGTTTCTGACAGAGAGTGGAACCGGTCATCATTCCGAATCGGTTCGGTTCCGGTTCGCTTCCGGTTCGGGTTCAGTAGCTTTGCATTTACGCGAGCTATATACAATAATCAGGTGTTTGTTTGGTTGTTTTTTTCACAGAATAGTCGACAGAAAATTATCCCACGTTCCATATCAGCGTTCGCGCGCGCCCTATTATTTGTGGTTCTGACACTTGTTTCCAAAAGAACACCGCAAAACAAGAGTCAAAACCACATGATAGATGATAAGGCGCGCGCGAGACAATGCGAAGCACGTAGCGCTCCCCACATGCGTTTCTCGGTAAAGATTGCTGTTGCATAAGCTGCCGCGGCAACGGCGGCGTACGAAGTCTTTCATATCTAAAAAATGTTTTGCTACAGTGCATTTACGTTTCTTTCGTCAATCATTTCGTATATACCCTTTTGCTGTTTGCAAACATGAACTGCCGCTTGCGTCCCAAGCGATTTCCGGTCACACCGTCTTTGCAAGCCTGTTCAGCTTGCTTATGTCACCAGTGCTAGAAAGCATAAGGGCTACACGGACAACAAAGTTGGATATTTAACGAAGGCCTTCGGCTGTACAATAATACATCTTGGACGAGGCAAGTGGTTTACAAGAATACTCGAAACATTTTAGCAGCTCTCGCACACCCTCGTTCTTTGGCGTTCACCTATAGAGATATTGTGGTTAAACGTTTCATCTACATTTCAAGCAGCGGTGTTAAAGGTGTAGGAAACGAAATTTCAGCGCTCATTTTCTAGCTTGAATGTGTTGCATGTTGCACCTAACCTCAAAAACACCAGTCTTCCGTTGAAAGGCACAAGAAAACTAATTTTAAAGCTAAATAAACGATCTTCCAATGTGCACCTGGTGGATGCATGCGGAGCCTATTTGGGAGGTAGTCTAGCAACGTTGTGGAATCTGCTACGTAGTCGTGACGTAGCAGATTCCTCTGACACAACGCCGCTCTTTGGCATTTCAACATTTTCCTTCTTAGCTTTCCTCCTCAACTCACAAATCGCGAATTGAACCAAACAGTCCAAGAAGACGGAAAGGGTGGACTCTCCTCTTTCTCGGACCCTCGTTTGTGCAGCCGGATGCAGCCATTCTCCCCCTAGAAGATTAGCCAGTCGCTCAAAACTCGGACAAAAGTTGCTTTCCCCACCCCGTTCAGCCCTAAGCTGACAGTGCTGTGGAAGCTACGTGCTTCTTGGGCCAGCCACACGCTCGTCACCCCACGGGCACTTCGAACGGCTCGGTTGTAACGCGCTGACGCTATTGACACCACCACAACGCTGACAACGCCACCAAGGGCAAAGCTCATAATCCCGCCAGCCTTGCTACGTCACGAATGCGGGGAAACTTTTCTTTCTGTTTTTGTTTGCGCCGGATATCCCATGACGCATCGCGCCCTCCGTTCGCTTCTCTTCGAGCGCTCGCTCGAGTGCACCGTTGGAACGAAAAATATAGCCAATCGTTCAAAATACAAACGTGCGATTATGAATTACGGTTATTACACGTCATGCTTGACCCATTTCCGAACGAAATTTGAAAATTTCAATTTTGTTTCAGTATCCCTTAAGGTGGCCTTTGTTCATTCTTTTTATAAACCAGAGGTTCTCTGGGACGTCGAAGACTGGAGCACCACCTGGTGCCGTATGCCATCAAAAGGGTCTGTAGTGCAGTGGACAATCGTTGCCGGTGTTACCACAGCTTCGCTGTCCAACTACCTTCACAGCGTGGATCGGAGCCCCAACTTTTTGGTTCGGTTCCGGTTCAGTGATGAATTCGAAATGACTGTTCGGTTACCGGTTCCATCAAGCGCCAACCGGTTCCAACGGATTTTTTACAAATAAAAGTGCACAGCTCCAGGTCGTTAAAAGGCCCCTAAAAAGAAAAATATATATGTTTTTTAAACAATTTCGTTGAAACACGCGCGTCAAAAAAAGTAATTTTAAGAGAAAAAAAAATTTTAGAGCAATTTTGGCGGCGTGAGGCGCGATTTAGTCGGAAGCCACCTCCTTTCCACCTGTTTTCTCTCTCGGCATTTCGGGTGCATGGAGGAGAGGTGGATCGGTTTGCCCCTTCGCGTTGAGGTGGAGAGAGTGTATGACCATTTCATGGCGTCATTGACTTAGCACGCAGAATTAAAAATAGATCTCGCGCCGTCAATATTGCTCTAAAGGATTTCTCCTTCGTGTGGATACCTGGGTATTCACACGAAGGAGAGATCGCTAGACGAAGTCGTGACGTCAACATCGCCGGGAAACTCCGTCCCCGACTGGCTCGCCGCGTGCACCTGCAGCAGATTTTCGTGCTGATGGAACGAAGCCTCCGCGCCTCCGCCACGTAGGAGAACGCGCCGCGAGGCGTCAAAAGGGATGACGTATGTCTCACGTGATAGCGCGCTCCCCGGAGGAAAGTGGCGGATTTCTCCTTCGTGTGGATGCCTTATGGGGTATCCACAGAAGAAATCGCCACTCCGCGGAGCAGGTATCACGTGAGTCACCGTCATCCTTGCTGACGCCTCGCGGCGCGTTCTCGTCCGGGCGGAGGACAGGCTCGTGCTGACAGGCACTAAAGCTCCGCAGCGCGCGGCGAACCGGGGATGAGTCCGGGTGGCTGACGTCACGACATCCGTCCGCGGAGTTCTCCTTCTGTGGATACCTTTAAAGAGGTATTCACGCGAAGGAGCTCCGCCGACGGATGTCGTGACGTCAACGACCCGGGAAACTCGTCCAGGCTCCGCCGCGTCTTCACAGAGCTTTCGTGCTGATGGACGAAGCCTCCGCCACGTGCCACGGACGGAGAACGGCGCCCGCGAGGAACATCAAA
Organism: Ixodes ricinus; assembly: GCA_037355805.1. Lineage (NCBI taxonomy): Eukaryota > Metazoa > Arthropoda > Arachnida > Ixodida > Ixodidae > Ixodes > Ixodes ricinus. The sequence continues at coordinate 11,851 of JAZHYW010023052.1, read as the reverse complement.
AGGATGACGTATGTCTCACGTGATGCACGATCACGCGGAGGAGACAGGCGGATTTCTCAGCTTCGTGCGGATACCCCAGGGGTATCCACACGGGGCGAGTCCGCTCGCTTCTCGCGGAGCGCGCATCACGTGGACGCATGTCATCCCTGTTCGACGTCATCGCGCCGCCGTTCCTCTCCGTGGCGGAGGCGCGGAGGCTTCGTTCCGCCAGCACTGAAAGCCTCTGCAGTGCACGCGGCGAGCCGGAGCGGAGTTTCCCGGGCTGTTGTCGCAACATCCGTCCGCGAAGTTCTCAGCTTCTGTGATACCCCTTGCTAAGCTTCGCCCCTAAAACAAAGTGTCACGCGAGCTTCATGAGGCATTTGAGATTAGGAGTAGGGGTGAAAAATGCATTAGCGATACTTCTCTGGCTCTATCTACGGATGAGTCTGAATATTTAAAACGGGGACTAACGCGACGTGTTATGTCTGATGTTGTGCTCCCGTTGGTATATTAGTTTGCTCGTTTTTCCTAATAAATTCAGTTGAGAGTGCGCCCTGTGTCGTTGTGTATTCTACTCTTGGTCCGTGTTCCTTCGGCGCTTATTTCCCATGATGTACCAACTGGGGCCAGTGTTGGACAAAATACTCGGTAAAAGTATTTAAGTTACTAAATACCTGCTTCATAAAAGTATTTAAAATACTACTCAAGTTACTTTCACTGTACAGTATCTTGAGTAGAGTACAAATACTTAGAAATTAATTCAATTACTTTTGAAGATACTTTCGCATTGCGCAATTTGTATCGACGTCAGTGACAAACGACAATTATATAGCTGCGCAAATCTGGGTTACCAGAATAATTTATTAGCACGCGACAACACAAAACGGAAAAAAAGTATCGTAAGGCTATTTAGGATATTGTCACGAATGACAAATGATGAGGCGGCGAATAATTGAAGAAACTAAACGGTTAATGGGGCGAACTTGTGCCCAAAACAAAATAGAGAAAGGCTAGCGTCGCAGGCGTCGATGTCGGCGAAACAGCAGGATTGAGCGCTGGGCCGAGATTGACTCCGGACCGCCGCTTGGAGCATTTTTTGTACCCGCGTGGGTTTCCGGAACATTCGGCGTAGAACGTTCGGTGCGTAGAACATTCGTAACTCAATCAGACTACAAGGTTCTCGAACTTACAAGAATGCCAAGTTGAAAGAATAAATAAAAGAGGAGTCCGCCCCTGGTATGGACCCCTTTCGAAATACAGACCCATCTGTTGGCAGCTGTGGAATCCCTGCACAATGGCGGACTGAAACAGCAACGTGACGGCACACTTTATGCGTTTGGTTGGAGTAGAAGGAAAAACACACTCACAAAAAAAGTAGGTGATGATCGCAGTGACGTTGCATTTTCGACGCTGATTGATTGGATCGTCGGCTCAAAGTTGGCAGCGCTCCCATAGAGTAATATAGTAAACGTAAAGAGAGGACACTGAAGCCGATTCGCGGCCCAGATAGTGCGTTTAATGCCCTCCGCTACGCGGCGCTTTTTTGTAATTTGGTTAATATTAATTGGAGCTCTTTCTCCGAGAAGTACTTATTTTTTAAATTGTTATGCTTTAGAATTATTTAAAGTACTTAAAACGACTAAATAGTTTTAATCAAATACGTCACAAAAACCACGTGATGAATGGCGCCTGCCATGGCCTGCCTGCCTGCACGCCGTTGCCTCTGCATCATTCTGCATGGCCTCTGCCCGTCCGTGCCGTGCGTGCCGTCCGTCTGTGCTTTCTGCTGCATCATATTCGGTCGACTTTGCATCAATCAAGGTGACGCATGACCGCCCGCGTCCTTGCATGCTCGGCGGGAATTTGTGGAGCCGATCGGTTTGAGTTCGTGCTGTTGTTTCCGCCGGGCTGTCGGGCTGCACTTGATTGTGTGGGCATCTTGATTTTCGACGAGATTGTTTTAAAAAAACTTAACTCACGTCCCTGCACGCAACATTGTCCTTGGATTTACAGATGACGGTGTTGAACGTATTTCTAACATTACAGATAGAGCCTTGGTTGTTGTGCTTTCTGAAATTTTCAGGAGGTGGGGTGGGCTTAGCCCCTTACACTGTTGAGCAGGCACGTAGCCAGGATTTTGTTTCGGAGGGGGGCGCTTATGACAAAATGCTGTATGAGGGGAGGGGAGAGGAGGTCCCAGCAAAATGGAAGATTTCAAGGGGAGGGGGGCGAGCCCCATGCCCCCCCCCCCCCCTGGCTACGTGCCTGCTGTTTTGCACACTCCAACAACGTCTTCTGTTAAACGCAGTCTCCTCAGTTCTCTCATTCGGGAGCTAAAGACTGTTGGCTTCACAGTAAAGGCTGTGGTCTGTGATTAGGGGGCTTCAAATGTAAGCTTGGCCAACCAACGGTGTGTGTGTTGATAGGCCATTTTTTGAAGTTGACCACGAATATGTTTACATTATCTTTCATGTTCCGCACCTGCCCAAAACAACCAAGAGCAATCTCCAAGCACAGAAACTTTGCATTGGAAATGAGGTCATTGAGTCGTCCCATATTGTTGAACTTTATCGTTCTACCCGTGAGATGTGCTTGCAGTTGGCTCCGAAACTTACTGAGAGACATTTTTCAAAAACCTTTCAGTAACATGGAAGTAAATCGTGCCGCACAGGTACTGAGTGCCTCACTCTTTCTTGCAATCATATTTCTTGTTCATGCCAAGGAGCTTCCTGAGGCAGCCATGGCTACAGCCTATTTCTGTAATAGGATGTACATACTTTTTGATTGTCTGAATAGCTCACAATTCAAGAAGACAGGGCAGAAGTTTCGTCATGCCATTCTGAAGGGAGAATCTGAAATACTCGATTACCTACACCAGCAACTCGGATGGATTTCAGCATGGCAGTTCCAAAGTAGGAGACAGCCACAAGCCATCATAGGGTGGCAAGTTACTATAAAAAGTATCCTCATGCTCTGAAATGACCTTTCAAACAGCCATGACTTTAAGTTCTTACTTACACGACGCCTGCAGCAAGACCCACTTGAAAATCCTTTTGGAGCTATATACGACAAATGCTGGGCTGCCACACAAACCCGAAACTGCATCAGCTCACCGGACTAAAACAGATAGTGATAAAGAAACTGTTCAAACTGTCGAACAATGGAAACGTAGAGGATGACAAGGCTGACCTCTTCAAGGAGCTGCCAATACCTTCGCATTATGGAAGTTCTATTTCAGACAATGTGGGATGTCTTCCAATCGATAACTTCCCGCCACTAGAGGATATTTCTGAGCTGGCATCAGACATCAAGTCTAACGTAATTGATGACTCGTCCACTTACTACGTGTGGGGCTATTTGATCAAGCTTGTGCTTGAACAGACTATTCACAGCTGTGGCTGTTCTCAGCTGCTATGGGATGAATCTGATAACTTGACCAGGCCTCACCAGTACTTTCTTGTGCTTGAAGCATGCCACGTGCCAGGAAAACTCTTCGGGAACTTAGTAGTACGATCCCAGGCTGCCTTTAATTTCATTCAGCAACTAGAAAATCACTTTCTTCCAATAATAGAGAGTGTGGCACATGTTCGAGGAGTCTATACCGCCGTGTATCGCACACTTTGAAGTCTGGGTGGTTTTAGCCTTTGCTCAGAGGAGTGCCACAAACGGCTTTTAAAAATGTTTTGCAGAATACGCGCTTGAATTGGCATGTTTGATTACTTAACCGGAATTCGGACAAAGTTCGGTTGCACTCTTCTGTGGCTGGTAAGCAACTAGACAGGTTTAACTGTTAATAATGTATTAACGGAGGCGGTTGCCAAACCAAAAATAGAAAGCGCTTATTAATTGATCGGTGCTGCTTGCACTCCAAACATTTGTTTCCCTTTTTCCAGCAAATGTGTATCACGGCTGACGAACAAAATACTTATTCACTTTCTACAAAATTTCTATAGAAAATAGTGTGTAGAAGGTAAAAATATTCTAAAGAAAATGTATCCACTTGTATCCACTGTCCATAGTTTTTAGTCTATTTTTCTGAAGCTATTCTTCTTTCCTGAACAATTTCGGGGAATGTTTAGGGAGGTTGAATCTTGTCAGATTTCGAATAGAGCTCTCCTTGTTTGGTAATAGCTTGCCTGCAGTGAGTTTGAGGCTATGCAAATTGGCGATTTTTATATTAGCCGGAAATTGGGAATTTGTTCTATCCATTGTGTACTTCGCACTCTTATTATACTCTTATGACTGGTAATGATCGCGATGTGTTATATATTTCTGTAGTTACTTCCCGTGCCCGAGTCGGCGTGAAAGTGAATGGATCATTCAGCATGTTCTCTGTTGAAAATTTTTGTTAACTTGGTTCTGCGAACAATCTATTACGAAGTGTACGATATGCCGAACTCCTTCATATTAATTTATTTTTGTGAGTATCAGTTTTGTATAAAACATACAGAGCTTTTGAAGTAAATAATGTATACATGAATGTGGTTTAATAAAATGTTTTCGAACCACTTACTGTTGTTGACCCCAGAATGCTCCACCAGCCAGGAGTCTGTGGCGATTGTGTAACTTCGATGTTTTACAATAGGAAAAGAACAAAAAATACACCTCTGTTTTCTAAAGTAAATTGAAATATTCTGTGACAGATTTTGCACGGATTCTACCGTAAAATTTAAAATAAAAGTGCGTCAATATTAGAAAAAACAACAACAGCGGCTTCGGGAGTCGAGGAGCTCCCGAGAGCCGAGCGAGGAGCGAGGCGGGAAGGAAAGAGAGAGAGAAGGGTACCGGAGAACCGGAGCAAAAACGCCCAAACCGAAACCGAAACTAATTTGACCGGAACCGGAACCAGATTATGCTTAATGCCGCCCGCTAGGAGCGCTACCGGTCACTCGTCTATCTGGGCCGCTGGGGCCTATGGCAGTGTCCGCTCTTTACCTTGTGTATCTTACTCTATGGCGCTCCGACGTTCACTATATTATGGATTGACTTGCACGTTCCACGATGTACGCTGTTCCGCCATGGTGCAGGGGTTCCAACCTTCTAATAATCGGCACGTGAATTTCGAAAGGGGTCTATAGCGGTAACCATTCGGCCACGCGCTCGCTCGGCAACGCGCGTGGCAATATCACTGATACATGTTACAGAACATTTCTGGGACAACACGAAGGAGGTCGCTTTAGCTATTGGGGAGAGAGATCATACCATGGCGCCCCAAGCGGTTAACTTAGGACTACACGAATGGGGTCAACGAATAACCATGACTCAGCGCTCGGCTGACATAACCAAACGCGGAGTCAGCGTTCGGCTGGAGTTCGTGTTCTCCGGTGAGGGGGAGGAGGGGCTCTTTGTTACCACTCCGGCCTGCATGAACAATGCAGCATGCACGATGCCCAGATCAGCACAAAAGCCCAAGTGGGTCAAGCTCGCATCCTCTGACGACTGCTTTCGGGAGAGATCCGACATTTAACGTCACTTCGCTAATTTTTAGTATCTTTACATTACACTGTGCCCCACGCTCTATTAAAAAGGATAATCATGAACATGCCCACAAGGCCTGTGGGCATGTGCACAGGCCTTGTGTTGGGTGAACACCGAGGTGTGGGGCAACGAACGGGTCAGAGCGCCTCGCCAATAGTGACATCGCTGAATATCACGTCCTGCGGCGCACGTTAAACGAACCGTTTAACATACAATCTATAAACGAACTTGGGATACGGATATCAGTGAATGGATAACAAAGAGAACCCACATAATAGCCACGGCAGTGGTCGCACCTTCTTCAAGTAGGTTGCGTTCAGAAAGGCACTCAACGTTGGGGGACACCTTGTTGGCATTTTGAGAGTCATCCAGCTCGTAGTTCGTTTTCTGTCCTGTTCTCTGCTTATCAATGTTCGCTTCCAGACAGTGTTCGCGAGAGCAATAAGTGACGGACTGACGACAAAGAGAAAAGAAATAAAAGGAAACCTCGACGTTTTGCCGTAGCGGAATTAAATATACATAAACCAAAACAAAAAATGTTTTGGATAAAACCCGAGACTGGGGGCAGAAAAGGACAACACAGCACAAAGTCTCAATTGAGACTTTGTGTTGTGTTGTCCTTTTCTCCCCAGTCTCGGGTTTTGTCACAAAATGTTAAACCATCACCAGCTTGTTTGCGCCCTTACTTTTTGTACAAAAAATGTATTTTTGTGTGTGTGTGTCCACTTCTCATTTTCTTTTATTTGTTATTTTCTTGACACTCAAGTCTGCATTGTTGTCGTAGGTCGTTTACCGTCTGCGTTGCACCTCAGTGTGGCAATCTTTGCTTCCGTAAAACCACCCCTTTTGTTTGAGGATTTTTTGGTGGAAACTCTAGGAGCAAAAGGCGCCTTTGGGAAGGCGAGGGAAAGCCTTAAATTGTACGAACTTTGGGCTGAGATATGAGTCGCAATCGGCAAAAAGCGATGTTTTCACGAGCTCAATCAAAGTCACCGTAGCTAATTCGAGCTAGCAACAGGATTTGGTTGCTCGAAAGAATGTTCACGCTTGCTCGTGCCACGCCCACGCCACTTGATACCGAAAAACTCAGAAAAAGGCGGAATGTCAAAAATGTATTTGAGATAATGAGCACAAGATACTCAGCAACGTAATTAAAATAGAGTATCAAATACTCTCGATCCAAAGTATTTGGAAGATACCAAGATACTTCAGAAAGTATTTGAAATGCAGTATCTTGAGTAGAGTATTTGAGATAGACACAAGTCTGCAACTTGCCCATTTAAGCATTTTATGGTATTTCACAACCTTAGACACCAGCCGAGGCTACCTCCAAGTTCAAATGGAGAAGGGTGACGAGGCAAAAACCGCCTTCGTTCGTCACCGAGGGCTTTTTGAATTCCCAAGAATGCCCTTCGATCTGTGCAGAGCGCCCATGACGTTCCAGCGGTTGATCGACCGAATACTGGGAGAAGCCAAATGAAAACATGCAATGGCCTATCTCGTCGACCTTGTCGTCTACTCGAACACCTTCGAAAATCATCTCCGAGATCTGAAAGATGTGTTCGACAGGCTAAAAGCTGTGGGAATCACGCTGAACCCGGAAAAGGCTCATATAGCCGAAACCCGCATCAACTTGCTCGGTTTCACACTCGATTGCGGGTGCATTGTGCCAAACCCCGAGAAGCTAGAAGCTATCCGGGAGTTTCTCATACCGACGGACGTAAGCTCACTCCTAACGCTATTTGGAAATGGTGAATTTTTATCTCCAATTCTTCCTGAACTGCGCCTCGCTCCAAGCACCACTAACGCGGCTACTCAGAAAAGCCCTGAGCTGTTGTTGGGTCCCGAGCAGGAAGCAGCATTCCGATGTACTTCCAAAGCGCTCGCGGATACAGCGGAAGCCTTCCCGATTTTAACAAGCCTTTCGTGATATAAACGGAAGCGAGCAAACTGGGCTTGGGAGCAGTACTGCTTCAAGAGCACGAAGGTGTGCTTTGCCCCGTGGCTTTCGCTAGCCGCTCGCTCCTGCCGGCAGAGGTGAACTACAGCACCTGCGAACAAGAGCGCTTGGCTATTGCATTTACCTTAAAGCGCTTTGACATTTATGTCGACGGGACCACATTCGTGATCCAAACAGATCACCAAAGCGTAATATGGCTGTCGAGACTTCGCGAACGCGCAGGGCGGTTAGCGAGATGTTGCCGAAAATCGGTCCCAAGGCGGGTCGGCGCGGCTGACCTCCGCGTACGAGACCACGGTGTAAGATAATACTCTTCAGGTGAGGACAGCGCGCTCCTCGCGCAGTGCAGATAAAGTTCGGCGCCGGCAGAGGACTCGTCGACCCGTGGGCACGGCAAAGACGGCTCGTGCCGCCTCATGCTCCACACGCGCAGAGCTCCAGCGAAGTTGTCGCTCGTGCAGAAAGACCACTTTTTTCGCTCTCACGCAGTTTCGCCGTTTGGCCGCCGGCGACACTGTCAGCCGCGAGCACGGTGGCCGCGGAATAATGCAGCCTTTCGGATGCCCGTCGAACGAACACTATCTGACTCCTCGCGCCGCGAGTTCAGCCCCGCCGTGTCCTCACCTGACGAGACCGTGAACCATATAGACGCAATGAGCACGGTGGGGATTGTGTTCAGCAAGGAAGAGCTCCTAAAAGCCCAGCAGAATGATTCGTTTTGTCGAAAGGTGATCAACAAACTCTCGAGAGGGACGGACTCCGCAGAGTCGGGCGATGTGTCCACCGGTCATATACGACTGCTAATGTTGCAGTAAACGCCGAGTGTCGGGATGTATCTGGTACTGATACTGACACGCTGGATCCATTTCTGCTGAACGCCGACGGGCTCCTGTTGAAGTATATGGCTGTATATCCCATCTGAGAAGGACACAGGTAATGTGTTCAAGGTGGTAGTGTCAAAAAGTATGAGCTGCGCAGTAATGTGTTACTATCACGACTTGCACTTTGCCGGACATGCGAGCGGCTCTAAGACTTACACAAATTTATGCCACATCACAACCTGGCCGGGCATGAAAAGAGACGTATTCCGCTACGCCCGCAAGTCCCACACTTGCCAAAGCCAAGAGGCAGCAAACTTCCGGGCCTAATGCAGCCGATCCACAACCAAAAACCGTGGTTTTTGGCGGTTTGCTGATGTGGTCGGTCCTTTACCGAGGAGCCCCAAAGTATACCAATATTTGTTGCAGGTCACGGACCACTTCAGCAAATGGGTACAACTTTTCCCACTACGAAAGCTGACAGCCCGAGCTATCATGGAGAAGCTTATGGAGGTATTCAGCCCGATGCGGGTTCCCGGACGCGCTCCTAATGGATAGAGCGAGCTCCTTCGTCAGGAAGCTATTCGTGGACCCGTGTAAAGCCCTTGGGATCAAATCAAATCAAATCTTTATTTTCCAGAAACACTGGAAGGAGTCCCAGACAAAAAGCTGTTGAGACAGCTTGACTGGGTCTGGGACCCTTATTACATTGGCAGCAGCTTGGTAGGGCAACATTCAACTATCATAACATTTGATGAAACAAAAAATAAATTAAAAATCGGAACTTTGTAAACATTATAACACTAAGTTAGGGAACAACGAAGATATAAGAGCGCAAGTCTCGTTTGCTAATCGTGTTTATGTTTATGTTGTTTGTGAGGCATTTATTTAAAACAAGTGGTACATTATAATGTAAAGTTTGTAAGTTGTAGTTTGTGCGGGAATAAGGGAGGACCCATGCTTCTCTGCGGCGTATGTTGACATCACTGCTATGCCTTACAAGCTCAGAAATAGTGAATAAAAAATCAATGAATAGTGTGGAAGAGAAACGAATGGAACAAAGCAAACGATACTCATACATGCGTTCAACCGGAATTATTCGATATTTTAAAAATAAAGGTTCTGTGTGGTCTGTGTAGGAAACATCAGCAATATATCGTATTATTTTCTTTTGTAGTAATAGTATACTTTTAAGGTTTGTTTTTGTTGTAGTAGCCCATACAAGGTGACAATAACTTAAGTGGGATTGAAATAATGCGTAATAAATTTTAAGTTTAATGTTGAGTGGTAAAACATTGCGGCAACGAGATACAATACCAACGACCCGAGAGAGTTTAGCTATCAAATAATTTACATGACAATCCCACGTCATATTCTCTGAAAAAAATACGCCTAAAGTTTTATGATGGTTGACTATTTCGATTGATGACGTGCCTAGTGAGAGAGTGTAATTTATTGAAATGGGTTTATTTTTCGATCTGAATAGGATTGCTTTAGACTTCATTGTGTTTACCTTAAGGCCGTTAGTATCAGACCACAATGCAAATTTCGTAAGAGTAGAATTGGCTTGGCACAACAGTGTATCAGCATCGGCCGCAGAGAAAAACATACTCGTATCATCCGCATATATAACGAACTGCACTTGGTTATCAATGTTTACTAGGTCATTGATGTAGACGTTAAATAAAAAAGGTCCAAGTATGCTTCCCTGCGGTACACCACAAAGAACACTTTGGAAAGAAGAGAAAAAACCGTCAATAGCTACACACTGTTTCCTATTTGTTAGATATGAATGAAGTAAGGCAAGTGGTACACCGCGGACGCCATATCGACTAAGTTTCATAAGTAGTACTGTGTGATTTAGGACATCAAACGCTTTACTGAAATCAATGAACACACCTAAAGTAATCAACCTTTTTTCTATATTTTGTAATATGATTTCCTTTTGATATAACAGGGCGGCTTCCGTAGATTTCCCTTTGCGAAAGCCGAACTGATAGTCTGTTAATATAGAATGTTTACAAAAAAGTGATCGAGGCGCGTAAGAATAATCTTTTCGAGTACTTTAGAGAAGACAGGTAACACAGATATTGGCCTATAGTTATTCATAACATGCTTATCGCCTCCTTTATGTACAACAGTTACTTTAGCCAACTTCATGTTTGCGGGAAACTGACCAGATGATAATGATAAGTTGTATATGTATGCTAAGTGTGGGGCAATTATATCTATTACAAATTTGACTGGCTTTATTTGTAATTTATCAATGTCAATGCTTTTGCTGTTTTTAGTCCTAGAAAGATGTTAAACACTTCTACTTCGTCTGTTGGATTGAGAAAAAACGTATCATCAGTATGTTTTACAAAAGAGAGGACATTTTCATTATTTACATTGGCCTGTGCATTGGAATAGTTAGCATTAAAATGTTCCGCCAAACGTGCACCTGACATGTTACGACCGTCTATAGTTAATTCGCCAATAGAGTGGGTAACCTTACTACGATTTAAAACTTCATTAATAATTTTCCACACGACGTCAGGGCGTTGTTTAGTAGCCTCATGAAACTTTTGCTTGTAATATGATGATTTTGCTTTTCTAAGCTCAGATGTCAATTCGTTCCTAAGTTTTTTAAAACATGACAGTTTATTTTGATCCCTTGTCTTTAAAAATGTTCTATATAAGCGAGTTTTCTTCTTCATCATTTTTATGTGTGCTGGGGTTACCCAAGGTTTTCTTATTTTTTGCTCGTGGTTACAGTTTTAAACGGAAAATGTAGGGCATAAAGTGCTTTAAAAATATTTAAGAATTCATTATATGCATCATTCACATCTAGTTTAGAGAAAACCGATGTCCAGTCACAATTTAATACTGCATTCCTAAATGCAAGTAGGCAATCATTAGACATTTCCTGGTAGGTTACAGAAGATTTAGCAGCACCTTTGTTTGGGTCATGATTATGTAAAGTCAAAAAGATTGGAATATGATCGCTTATGTCGCAGCTAATGGTTCCGGTTACTTTGACATTGGTTAAAATTAGGGCTGGGCAATTGATCGATTAACCTACCGATTAATCGATTAATGCTTTAATCGCGATTAATTTGTTTAACCGGTTAATCGGTAAAATTTTGACGAACCAAAATTAAATAAAAATGAAATGCTTTCACCATGCAGACATGGACGAGCACACCTATAAGAAGTGAAAAATTTAGGTGAAGTATTAACTTAAGGTAAACTGTAAGGGGAGATTTGTAACTTCAGACAAGTGCAGAAGGTTACACATGTCCCAGCGACTTCAACGCCATGCGAGTGTCCGTTTAGCGCAGCAGAGACTACTGTGAGCAATCAAAGGAGCTCGCCCTTCTTGGAGAATATCAACGAACATTTTTGCCTCATGGAGCTGAAGTAATAATATGTGAGTGTGAGTGTTTTTGAACTGTTCTTCAACTGTATATCGAAGTTGATTCATAATTGAAATTATTGCGTCGTTTAACACATATTCAGGGGAACAAAATAGATGCATTTGCATAGAGATTAACGAGACCGATTAATCGATTAATTAATCGATTAAAAGGTGGCGATTAATCGGGTTAAAATTTTTAATCGACGCCCAGCC
>JAZHYW010023051.1:0-14202 GCA_037355805.1 Ixodes ricinus | reverse complement strand
GTCTGCTATTTCTGTGGCATCCCGGAGACAACCTCTTTTGTGTTCTCTGACGAGCAATTTCGTTGCACATTGTCTTCGAGTGGGAGTTCAGAAAGCTGCGGGCTGCAGAAACAGGGGTGGCTGTTTTTATTGTTTTCCTTTACTAGCTCCCGTTGGCCGCTGACGCCTCCCGCTTCTTTTCCTTTAGGACCAAGCACTTCTCTTCTCTTGTCCGTATTGTTTGTGAGATTGTTTCTACAATAGCAAGAGTTATATAAAACTACGTCATTTACCTTGGCAAATTTTTGTTCCTCTTCTTTTCTAAATTGTATTTTTAACGTCTTCTCAGTTAGCCTCTCATTTTGAACGTGACATTTATGAGTGCCAGGTAAACGCTATTTTTCCACAGCATATATGACTTGTTTGGCAGATAGCATGTATAATTGTTTTCTTTTGCGAGATAGTTTCCAGGAGACTGTCTTCAAGTGGCGTATTAGCCTAGTGACCCTTCTCGCTCTAATCGCTGCGTGTCCGTTTTTGTTTCTTGTCGTGCTCAATCTTTTGTATCAGAGGATCTTCGACGTAGTCGGTGGCCACTCCGGCAACAGTCCCGAATGTGTGATCCTCGTTACGGGATTTTGTATAAAGTTAAAGTTGGTCTCACAAGGTGGATTCTATTGGAAGTCGCATGTGAAGCATTACATTTTTGTTGTATAAGTGCTTTTTTTCTTCAACAACTTTATATTCTTTCATTCGTTGATTCACTACCTGAGGTTTGTACTCAAGGGTTGGTCCCACGATACGGTCGCTAAGCTCTATAACGGTAGTAAGTATATATTCACGTTATTTAGTGGGTATAAATGATTCAATGACATCGTCCCTCTATTTCAATGGACGTTCCTAGACTTTTGACCTCTCAGTAGTTTTGTTAAGTTGGGCCGCTCGTTGTTTCTAATGTGGCTTTCCCGGGCTAATCAAAGAGAGTCGTCACCCGCGTGTGAAATGCATTTTATCTATAGGGCAAGGCGCTCAATGTCGGCGTCGTTGAAGGTGTGAATGATTCTGCCGTCCAGTGCCTTGTTTGACGTCTCAATAATGTTTCTGCTCCATTGCGGGACACCTTTCGCGCAAACACGACAGTGACGCGTTTTATAATTTTACTTAGAATGGGCAATAACGGGCACCAAACTTTACCGCTGAGGTTAGTTCCCGAAGCATACACTTCCCACCAACCTGGTAAGTTTAAGAAAAACCTTCCCATTCTAAGCGACAGAACGAGAAAATGACCGCATCTCCACGTGGTGAATGATGTTGCTTGGGGCGAAGCTCTGGTGGTGCTGATGATACTGATTTTATTGTTCATAGGTAGTGCTGATGGTGCTGATTTTTTTTATTGCTCATATAGGTAGTGCAGAGTTCCGGGTTGCGTTTCGACTTCATTATCACTGTTTTATGGTCGGTGAAATGCAGAGCCAGTCGTTCTTCTAGCGGATCAGCTTGGATCCGCTGGAAGCCGTGGGAACGCGTCTCCACCGCTTAAGACAACGGTTCTTGTCAGAAAGAGAATGTAGTGGTATGGAATCGTGGATATATGCGCATTTGAGCATTTGACCACAGCGCACTCTCGTCTATAAGCGTTGAGCCAATGCATGCAAAGGTTTAACGCTATTATATACGCATTTGACCGCAGCGCCCTCTCCTGTATAGACGTTGAGCGGCTACATCGAACGTTTCATCCATGACATCCCAGCTCTTGAGTTACTACCACATCTCAGAGCCCCCTACTCGTCCCGCAGTCGTGGCCGAGTGGTTACGCCGATGGTCTAGAAATCCATTGGGGTTTCCCGGCACAGGTTCGAATCCTGTCGACTGCGCAAACATTCTTCTCTTTTCTTAAGAAGACAGATGGGATGGCAATCGATGTGAGCACGGACGCCGGACGGACAAGGCGAGACCTAAGGAGCTTCGCCCCAGAAAACACAATCAGGCGATCGCTTCTTTGTGTTAAAAGTCTCGCGCAGTGTACGTTGGCTTTCACTGTTTTTTTTGTTTTTTGTAGACCTCAGCTGGGATTCAGCACCATGGGTGCAGGGAGCGCTGACTGGTCGCCAAATAAGTAAGGTGATCAACAGTGTTTAGTTTATTGCCAGGCATTCATTCTCCTTCTTGCGCTGAAATGTTTCGTCACGGAATGCCCGCTCAACAAGTTTTACGTAAACGCCTTCTTCCACATTATTACGTTCTAACACTGCCCATATGTAGCGTCGTCAGAAACCATCAAAATATCTCAAGACCACTTTAGCGCTTCGAAGTGATGTACAGGATCGAGACTGTACTTCAGAATAAGCAACGAAGAAAAGGCGTCGCACTTTCTGGTCATCACAAAACTAAATCAGTAGCAGGGTTGGGCAGAAATACTTAAAAATGTATTTGGAAATAAAAATACTGGGATACATCAAAGAATAGTACCAAAAATACTGATACTGAAATATTCATGTAAAAATGTATCGCGATACGTATCGAAATACATTTTAAAAAGAGGTAGAAAGTATTTGGAATAGAGATACAGGAATACATTTCAGGGAGGGCAGAAATACAAATACAGAAATACTGATACTGCAATACCTTTTTCAAATTTGTTTGAGACGCCAACTGAGATGATGCTTCAAGTTTGAACTGTAAGTTTGTAATCCCGAAATTACTTTCCGTAGGCTTGGCACTTTGCCTTGAAGGTAGTGGTTTCGGACGACAAGGAGTCTTCAATGGGCGCAAAAAAACATCCCATGAAGAACTGACATCGGTCCCTTCCCTGACATCCTGTCTGTTTCACGAGGGATGCGAAAATGCTTTGATCTTCAAACAAATCTAATGTCACCATAAATCCAATTAAAACGTCACCACACCCTGTCAACATTGATCACATGACGTCACGGTGGAAGGTGAACTGGTATTCCTTATCTGTAGGTGTGGCCTTGAACATTAAACTTACCACGCTGCTGTATGAAAGGACAATACATACGTTCGTTGTAGGTTACCTCATTGAATATGGTGCAGGCAGTGCCATTTCGAATTTTCGAGAATGATGGACCACCTGAAGCATCTTGGAACACATGCCTTATTTTCTGTTACGGTTGAAAAAACGATACGGTGGCATTCCTGTCCTGAAGGTCCTTCCTGCCGACCCTCCGCCACCGACGCATGAGTGCAGTCCTGAAGTTTCACCTAGCATCATCCAAACAGGGACCATGTGGATTGTGAACTGCCATTTTTGACACAGGTGCAGTGACAGATCCAAGGGGGCGGGGCGATGAGGGCGACCGCCCCCCCAAACAGAAGTCGACCCCTCCCCCTTTCTCTGGAGGGCAATTTGTTGGGTAGACCCGCCGGTGCACAATATTAAATGGGAGAATAGTATCTTTACAAATTTCCCGCCCCCCCCCCCCCAAAAAAAAAAAAAAACAACAACAAAAAACGGTTTTTGGATCCGTTTTGCACAGGTGCAGGCTCTCCGAGAAACAGCGCGCTCGAAGGACGAGTCGCAGGTGTACGAGTCTGGGTCCGGCGCACGAGGCCACGTCTGGTCTCGTTCCTGGACCTGGATCACCAGAGCAGCGGGTCACGTTCACGTCGGCTGATGACGCACCCTCAAGCCATGTAATATTAAGGCAAGAAGACGGTTAGCAGGGGTCGTTGGATGCCAGCAAACAATGACTCAAGAAATCATTACCCAAGGACCTGCGGCAAAAGATGCTCTGACTCCACTCCTAGCACGCCACCTGATTTGAGTCCTCGGCTACGCAACACTTTTTAGAAGAGAGAAGAGGACGCATATAAAAATAGTTTGTAGAATCGGGAGGAACCTTGGTCAGCATAGTAACAATTCCCCAGCATCTCCTTGACCCTGGTGCCCGCAAAAGTAAGAAAAAAATGCGTTTAAACTTGTATCTTCTTTTTTTTTTTGGGGGGGGGGTAGGGGGCGGAATATTTTGAAGAAATGTAACGAAATACGTTTCACCCTAGATTGTATCACGATACAAAGAGACATTCCAAATGTGTTTCGATACAGGAATACAGATACTGGTGAATAAATGTATCGCGATACAGAAATACAGATACGAAATGTATTTCTAAAATGCTATTGCGATACATTTGCATCGCGATACTGCCAAACCCTGATCAGTAGCCAGCCTTTAATATTCAAATCAAAGATTTCAAAAAATCATTTGAGTGCTGCTTCTACATCCTAATGAAAATTCCAGTTCAAAGGAAGCTATGTTGCGAAAAGTATTTTCAGCGTGTTGCTGCATCAAAGCCAGACAGCACCAACTACAAAAAAAAATGTTTTACATTTACCGAGTGGGTTGCCGAGTCTGTCTGACTCGGCAATAATATAGTGATTTAAAGCAAATCTTTCCCACAAAATATAATCCCGGAAATATTTGCATTTACGGTTTCATTATCACTTCATGCTTTACATGCGTACTTCTTTAGTATTTATTTAATGGAATCAGAAAGCAAAAGGTATTTATAGGTGGCCTGCTTGAGCACGTACAACCTTCCTGAGCAAATTAGAGTTTTTAAATGTTTTAAGAGTTGCACCACTTTGATCAAAGGTATAATATAGTTACTACAAGCAAATCAAAACTAAAAAAAAGAAGACAAAAGGTAATGTGTTTTGCGAACAAAACAGAACGTGAAAGAAAAAGCAAGAAGAAATATTTCACTAACTAAAACATGAGCTCCTTTTGTTGGAGCACACCGGGTTTACATCAATATTAACGTGTTTATTAAACTGTACATTTAGAGTTTAAATGTACAGTAGCCCTTCCGTATTGCTTTCAGTGCTTTAAAGGATCGATCAGTCAATCTCTTGTCCTTTTTAAATGTACATATAGTGATGAAAAATCTCTTTTACTCTAGGTGCAATGATTTGAATAAAATTAGTACGATTAAAATGTATAGAATAATATTGTTGTAATCTTAAAGAAATGTGTGTTCTGTGTTTATTGTGCATTAAGATATAACGCGGTCGTCCGCTCGCCGTTGCGTCAGTGACGGCACGAACGCGAGCAAATAAAATGCGCGAGGCTGGCACGGGCCAGCCAGTCTGCTGCGAGCCTTTTATCTGGGATGTTGGCTTGTTTATCTTATACGCTCGGCCCGCTTCGGGGATCTGCCACCCTACCGCCACCGCAGCCTAGACTTGCGGTAAGCTGACTCGGCACCTCCAAGCCCACCTATTCCGACACTGGGCCGGAATATAACAACTATTTATTTCAAAAAAATATGATTTAAGTTATTCGTATTTTATTTAAATCGAATGTATTTTATTAAGGCCAATAAATTTAATTTAAATCAAATATATTTCATTTGTTTAATTTTTCTTATTCTTGAATTTTGCACTTTTTTGCAAAGTGCATGGTACAGAAGCTAAAACTCGCACTTGCCGGGAGAGTAAAAAAAGAACTGATATGTGTGCTTGCAAGGTTTTTATTCAAACAACACTCTACCATTCAAATCCCAACCTGCAAAATGAAAGCCTGGATGCTTTAAGGTATGGATCCCTCATGAGCTCTGGAGCTTTTAAAAATTGTTACCTCTCAAGAGCCACAAAGAACGGCCAGGTGACTAGTTCAAAGTAAATAAGCGTGTGACAGGCTGTGTGGACAATGAAGTTTTTAAACAGTTAAGTTGTGTTCCTGTCGTACTAGAACGTGAGATGAGCATGATTTCATAGGTGATCCAGACAGATCAAGGTTCATTAAACCTGCGCACCAGCCATCTACGACAGCGACAAAAAACCAAATGATGTTTCAGAATTACAGAGATCCTCATCTTCTTTGTGGGTCATCCAAATCGACAACAGCTAGACTTCACCACCGGCACCGTCTCCTAGGCCTCGACGTCTGGCTCAACCAACCTCATCATTCCAGAGAGCAGGTGACAGGCCGCCGTTTCCTGTTCTTCCGCAACCAGTGTCAACATCTCTGAAGGCAAACATTGACCGGGCCAATGGCGTTCAAAGAAGCACCCGAATTTGACGACTACCCGAACGCTGCGAGTCCTCAACTAGTTGGAGTGGGTGTTATGTCCAGAGTGAAGCTCGGAGTTGCCGACGGGCCTGGTACGACCTGCACTCGTGCATCGGGTGCGCTGGCCAAACGAACACAAGCGGTGAGTCAGATGAAACCTATTTGAGTTTCGTCTTTAGCCTGTACCTTCGGTATTCAAGAACTTTTATCAATGTCCCAACGGAAAAAAGTACAGCCCTGTGTTCTTGTAATTTCTTATGTATTCCGAAAATGCAAGCCATTACAAATGTGCGTATACTTAGCAAGTATAAACAGGTCAAATGGGCGACTTCTGAGGTGCCGCATTGTATCAGGAGGTAATTTTTATATTGTATGTTGGTTGATCTTCCTATCTGATGGCACACAAGAAGTATACCAAGTATGTTTTAGTTTTCTAATTTACGTTAAGGGTTGCGATGCATTGGATAAACACCCCATCTACAATGGGGCAGCAGACAACGATTTCATTTTACTTTCTAATATTGGCATCGATAAGTGCAGTTTCACAAATACATGTCGTAGCTTCACAGCTGATGTAATCGTAGCAATATGTCGGCTGGCGAAAGCACGCCAACACGCTTCAACGATGTTAATTTTCTTCAGGTGGACGTTCGCTAGGCGTAGGCCACTTAATGGTGCTGAATAATGTATTTTGTGTGATAAACTATTTATTTATACACGGAACCACGCTGCGTTTTACAACATAGAGAAGACTTACCATTTAGACTTAAAGTTAAACAAAATATATTCGCTCACTAAGACGGTTGGTTAAGTGACGCCATCCTTACACAACTGAATTAAGATCAAAGCACCTGAGTACTTCATTTGGCAGCTGGTTCTATTATCATTTTACATGAAAAGAAGTTTATGAAGGGATTATTTTGTGTTGATATGGGGAAGTTACATTGAGGGTGCCTCGTCTTCTGACGACGTCCCGTTAAAGGCCGCAATAATTTCTATGTGTCTATTTCAGTCATACACATGGCATATTATCAGAAAAAAAATATATATATATATTTTAGTTGATGTTTTTTTTCTTTTATCAAAGTCGAACCCTGCCTCGCTTCTTCCTGGAGTCACATTGTGTGCGCCTGTATTTATTCAAGATATATTTATTTGAGTCAAATTATATATTCCTTCAATCTGAGACCCCAGGTATTTTACATACAAGTGCGCTGCGGCGTTTGCATATTCAAATATTGTGCAAACAGAGCTCCTTTAAGTGGTCACCCGAACATCGCTATACGCATGACAAAGCTTTCTAAGAAATATTAACTTTTCATAGCCGCTTGTACAAATACGATTTACGTAATTATCTCATCTGCATATGGTACTACAATGCTTATCGAATAAATACATAATTTTGTTTACGTTTCGTATGTGCATGCCAACAATTGTTAATCGATAATCTAGAATATCATATCTTATTGATAATGCTGCTGAACATAGTCTTATCAAAATTTGTGATCAAACCCGACCAACTGCATTCTTCGCAGAATTTCACTAGACCAGCACCAAGCAATTACGGCTCCCGAAAGTTCGCGCTTTGAAAAAAAAAGCGTTCATTTATCTTGAAACAAGTTTACTCGAACAAACGGTAAATACTATTATATAAGGTTTGCATACTATATAAGGTCAAAAGTAAGACTAGTAGAAGAGGGAACGCTAGAAAGAAGGTTGCCTGCTCTCCAGTGCTCGCTCTTCTAAAGTAGCAAAGAGGTGAAGCATGTCTTGTTCTGAACTTGTTGTCGCCTATATATATTCGACATCATCAGACGAAGACTTTTTTTTAATTTATTTCTCCTGAAGGTTGATTACCTCTCAGTGCTTTGTTAACAGAACACAAACATGAACCCGCCCATAAAGCCGCTGAAACGATATCTCTAGACTATTGTAATGACATCATTGATGGACTTCGCCGAAAACCATGCTAATGTCTGTGTAATAAAATAGGCTATGTTTAATCCGTTGATTTATCAACATCTTTTTTTATCATACGTTCCAAAATGTTTTAACACCTGCATGTTAAAGATATGGGACTAATTATTGAAAAAGCCAATTCAGTTCTGTATGTGTGAATAGACATATTCGCCACTGTATAAGGTAAGCTATACTTCGCTGCTAAAACATATTAAAAAAATACGGGTGACGATTTCCCGATTTTTAATTATTTCTGCTTCCCGTTTTTCAAGCAGTGTAAAATGCAAGCTCTTGACGGTCGCTGTAATATTAAAGACACTTGTACAGTACAAGCGTCATCTGAAATTTTGTACTTTTCACAGAACACTCTTGTTACTGGCAAAAAATGTAGTAAACGAATTAATAAAGTCAAAATTCCGTTCATGCTGCTATTGATATATGCATCATATAGGCAAAAACGTTTACCCAGGAAAGATTTTGCCGACGTTCTTCGAAAAACTTTGCACAGGTGATGGTCATTCTTTAAAACCTTTTCAAGAAGTGTGATTCGAAAACGTTTGAATACACCAAATTACTTCATTCGCTAGGTGTCATTCGTTTTCCTTGAGTCGCGAAAACTCCGTTTCATTTGAAGTGCCAATCAAGGACGAA
The DNA here is from genome assembly GCA_037355805.1 of Ixodes ricinus. Taxonomy (NCBI): domain Eukaryota; kingdom Metazoa; phylum Arthropoda; class Arachnida; order Ixodida; family Ixodidae; genus Ixodes; species Ixodes ricinus. The sequence goes on along the minus strand of JAZHYW010023051.1, from coordinate 5,581 downwards.
ATTGCGAGCCAATTTGCTACAACCACTCCTATGTTGCCCTAAATGATGCTTCCAATTTACGATTGTTCTTATTTTTTTAAACCGGCGCTTTTTTTGAGCTTTTTTAACGCTTGTGCTTATGACGAAAGGGAGTATCGGCTACGTGCTTTGCGAAACGCGTCACCGTAGTCGGTTTTACACGATTGGCCATGACACTTATTGTAAGGTGCGTGTATAAAGTGCGAGCTTCTGCTGCACTTTTTACACCGCGCTATCGAAATTGTCGTTACCAACTGATGATAAGTTGTCGGGGTAGCCACTCGCATCGCCATGGGGAGGCAAGCATCAGCAGTGACGTCACCTCGAGGAACCAAAAATGGCTCGCCACCTAAACGTCTTGGCGCTGGAGGTCCTGCTTTGTGTCCTAATACAGGCGCGTTTATACAGGTGATACGCATTCCAGACTGAGTGTTCTACTCCTCTAAAAAGACTGCTTATCTCCAGGTTCCATATCATGTCCATTAAGTCATAGCCTCCTTTATACTGACGAAGCCTGGCAGATCGCTACGAGAAGCGGCCGCCGAAATGGAAAAGGGTGGAGCGGCAGACAACGGATGAGAAGAGAGCCACGATGACTGGCGCCCCGCTGTGGCGAGAAGCCGAAACACACTTCTCTCGAACGAACAAGTGTGTTTCGGGCCCTAGCTGCCGCAAAAGCTGTGCGCTGACGTTCAGGTTTCCCGAGAAATGGCTCTTTTATTTCTCTGTGCTACCAGATCCTCGCGCTCCAAATCTGCGACCGGGCACTCTATGGCTCCGTCGTCGAACTGCCAAGTGTTGTGAGTATAGAGAAGGCTATGATTAGGCAAAATGCTCTTTTGTTTTAAAAGCGTCAATAACGACACCGGCATAGATGCGAGCGCTCGTTCCCAGACGAAAACTCGGGGCCTGAGTCGGCTGGCTCGAGGTTCATTCAAGTGACATTTTAACCTGCCATTTCGTAAGGCCACCTCAGAGGCGAGAGCCATTCTCCGAAAAAAGAGATTTCAGTGGAACGCGCGTGAGAGTGTACAGAACAAAGAAATCCTGGAACGGAAAGTAAAATAATACCAACAGAAGACGGCAATCCGTCTTTGCGCTTGATTTGCAGCTCCGCGATTGCTCTCGGCCCGGCCGTGATTAACGCCGGGCGCCGGGGAGGCCGCCCGTGCGTTGGGGGTCCCGTTACGTCACCTCTTTGCGCTCGGAACTGGAGACGCGGGGGACAAAAACGAAACTCTGGGACGTGGGCGGGGAAACGAAGACAAAGGCGACGGCGTTGAGAAAGGCGCGTCGGAGAAAGGAAACGCAGAAGGCGTACCGCGCCCGCTGATTCTTCTCAAGAGACGCTCCCAACGTACGCTATAGTGCTGGGCAACCGGAACCTCAATCGAAACGCACCCTCGAAGTTATGTGCCCTGCGTTTTATGTTGTTGCTTCGGTTGGTTCGAAACAGTATATGGAGAATTTTCTTCCACGAGGAGTCAAGTCTCGGGTTAGGGTATCTCCGGCATATGGCAACTGGCGCAATAAACAAGCTTTTATTAGCAGCCTTTTTGGAATTTATATTAAAAAAAACATATATTTGTTTGGTTTGAGCTTGCTGTGCTTTTTTATGTTCTACGTAATAAATTACTCTATATGAATTCTTGAATGTTTTGTGACATTTTTGGTCGGGTAACCTAATGCCTAAAGCTTTTCTTCGTTGGAAAAAAAATTGCTCGTACTTTTCAGAGGAAATTTAACTTTGTTACGAGTGATCCTGTTCAGAAAGAACAATGTGCCTTTCGGTTTAAATAGGTTTTTACTAATGACAGATTTCAGTCTGCCTCGTATCCCTAAACCTGTCGCGAACATATCATAATGCCGTGAGCCTTCAAGTCGTTCTGCACATCTGCGCCGATCGAAAGTTCCTTCTCTTGGTTCGAGCTTCCGGTGTTTTTTTTTTTTTTTATGTGTTTTATTAGAGTTGGGCACTAAAATAGACAACGTTTTCAATATTTACAATTTATGCGAATCTTAACAATAATAAAATCGTAATATCTCCTAGAAATGTAATAACGTCGGATTTATAACACACGTCTGATGAAAAAGTACATTTTTATATAAAGCGTTTGATTCTATAAAAAATAAAGAAAAAGCATTTGATTATTTTGAAAATGAAAAGCGTTTGATTCTATAGAAATGCATTATAGTCTTGCTCCGTGCATTCATGGGCGCTTTTAATATTTTCAAACAAATAAAATAAAATTAGCTACCCTTTATTTATTTTCCAATAAATGTATACGTACACGCAAAAGGCGACTCAAGCAAGTTGTTTATAGAGGTCCCTTAAATGATATTTTAGCTTGTATCATTTTTGGAGTTCTTAATTATACAACAGGTTCGGGGGTTCATAAATCTATAAGGGCAATGTCGGAATTTAAAAAAATATATCGCATCACAATTTAAACGGACAACCCGTGAACACTACTTTCACTCCGCGTTAGCCATAGCGCTGCCACTGGCCACAATACGCTGACGAACTTTGTGATAGGTCAAAACCATCAAAATGCATTCTTTAAAAGTCCATATAAAATTATAATTATACCAATCATTTCAATTCTTCATAAAGGTTGTTTCTATTGAGTATTAGGCTCAGGAGGCTTCACGGGTACTTATGACGAGTGTATTCACACGACACGACTATCAGGTCTCCAAGCGACTCATCGCAGCGGGTAGAAACCGACGACAGAAGACAGTGAGCTATAGACTGATTTTTAGGATGCAAGCAGATAGTTTTTCCTCTGAGCCTTGTAGAAGCTGGCGCATTGCAAATACAAAAACAACACCCGGCTTCGCAATCCTTTGGAAAATTCAGAGGTCCATTTCAGACCACCCCACAGGAGGTCTGAAGCAAGTAGGTTTAGCAACAAAGCAAAGGCCGCTTCGGAAAGGTGGCTATGAACCTAATCCACGGCCTATGGCCTTCGCGTTGTCCCTACCATTAGCATTCAGTAACTTTTCACGAAAAAAAAATCGTCTTATGTTTTTGCAATTTTTTTTTGTATGACTTCTAAAACAATGCGAATTTTTTAATGAAAAGTCTTTCGCGTCTATCACTTGAAGGAGGGCGTCCGTTCGAAGCGTCGTGTATACCTCATTGTCCGCGTGTTTTTAGAAACACAACCTTATTACTTGCAATTACGTGTAAAGTTTTATTGGGTCATTTTGAGCGCTGAATTCAAACAGATAAATATTTATCGTTGGTCACGTAGGTCATGAAGAAAGTGCAATCAAGCTCAAATATTCTATCTTATAATCAGAGGTGACAGTAATAAAATATTGTAATTGAATTACACTAATTAAATTACTTTTTACGAGTAATTTGTAATGTATCTCATTGCTTTTTGATGCAGTAATTTAGTAATGTAATGAATTCACCCTATTGGCGGGAATTGTAATTAAAATCATAATTACTTTTATAATATTTCAGGCATGTTTTTTAAAGATGCGTTCTTTATTTTTCTTTAGTTCCTCCTTTAAAATATATGAAACAATAATTTGAAAGTAATTTCATTACTTTTAAGCGGTAATTTGTAACTGTAATTCATTTTTTTGTGTAGTGCTAATTTGTAATGTAATATAATTACATTTCAGTCGTTTTTAGAAAAGTACTTATTAATCTATTTTGATTACAATAAAAAGTAATTTTACCACCTTTGTGTATAATCTACTTGTTACACACACTAAGGGCCCAATTCAGGACGTCATTACCGAAGACGCACAACACTGACAATATTTCCAGTCCTTGATAAATTGCGTTTGTTGACTAACTAAAAATACCTCCAGATATAAACCTAATCTGATAGTTATTTGCACTTTTTATGCACTAAGTATTATCAATATCATTCTAGGATCCAGATACGAATACGTACGTTGTCTAGGTACGTACTTCGCTAAAAGTAACCGCCATGTGTTCTACGTCACTGCGCTCATACTAACGCGTCTGAGTCAAGTTTCTCTACCGAGTACTTTTCGACTTCCCTTCAAATGCTACCAATGTAACGAATCTTTACTCAAAGATAAATAAGGAAAGCAAATGTAGAACGGCAGTAAGGTCTTCAAAACAAAACAAAAAAGTAACGAAGATTACAAAAAATATAATATATTACACTTTGCATAGAAATAAAATGAGCATATTAAAAGTGACAAAGCAAAGCAAATGCATTTCTTTTCTTCTATAATTTATAGTTTTTTATCTAAATTTCTTAGGAGCTTAACGGTTTTGGGGGTAGCCATATTTAAATATAACCGTCTCTTCGTCCAATTCATACGTTCTATTTTTATTTTTTAGGGAATATTTTATTATTTTTGTGCTCCAATCTTTGCAAGCAAAAAGAAAAAAAAGAGAATGCAGACATATATAACTGCTGGTTGTATCCAGCAAAATTAAACCGGGGCAATAGCCGTCAAGATCGCTGCTCTCGTGCACTGTTTTTCGACTGCCTGGAAACGTCCAGCGAGAAGGGGTCATTGTTCTTGCGGAGCTTCTTGACAGTTCAGGCCGTCCGAATCGGAGCGGCGAGGCGCTCCACGTCGTCACACAGATTTCATTAGCGTCCATCCGCCCGGCACTTCCCCGCTTAGATAAACTCGGCAGCGCCCTACTTCTACTGCTGGCAGTGGTGCCGTCCTCTGTGGCCCTGTCGATCTTTTCCCTCGAAATTAAGCATAATGTGACGCAATTTTGTGTGCGTCTAGTGTCAGCTAATTCAATAAACATGTTGAGACACGGTAAGGGAATTTGGTGGCTTATATACTGTATCGCACGATGCCTTTTGTATTGAAAGCCTTTAGTTAGTATGTTCTAAACACTCATACTTCAGGTTCAAGTGCAAACTTTAACAGATTACGGTGTTAGCTACACTAACAGCACTGTTTAATCGTTGTATCACCGGACATCCTTTATTAACGATTCGTTCCTGAAAAACTTCTTCTCACAAGACAATAATAAAAAACTATATACTCTCTATACCGGGTGTTATTTTTTATTCGAAACAGATTTATTTAAAAAAAGCCGTGAAAAGTGGCACTTATGCTGCTAGCGGAGGTGAGTTATACGACCAGGGGGACATATTATATGGGGCTAATCGTAACGATCAATTAGGTCAATTAATTAAAATTCGTTCAATGACTTTTTTCATTAATTTAAAATAGACATACGGTTCCAATTAGAAACTTGCAATAGCGTCACCGGAACACCACCAAATCAGTCATTTTCAGTCAATGCTCGCGGGCGCGTTGTACTAAGCGTAGTGAGTGCACTGAATTTACCGCTCGTGGAGCAGGATATTCCAAGCTAGAGGTTGAGATGAGGCGCCCGCGCGATTTTTCCGTCTCCCGTCCAGCCCCAGCCTTACACCTGCTCCACGAGTGGTAACTTTAGTGCACTACTACAGCTTTTCAAGCTGCTCAAAGTCTTTCTGAAAATGACTGATTTAGGTTTTGGATGATGCTGAGCAAGTTTCTAATTGAACCATATGTCTATTTTAATTAATTCAAAAGTTAATTATCGAATTTT